>JACGDI010003958.1:592559-623454 GCA_014898725.1 Jacaranda copaia | reverse complement strand
CCTTAAAGCCATGCCTTTTAGATCTTTACAAGCTTTACAATTCTCCTTTATCTTCTTTTTCTCATTTAGAAAAGTGTACATGACATTGTGACATATTCTAAGTATACATAACATTTAGATTATGATGCAATAAGTTAAACTCTCAATAAGAAAGTTAAAAAATATACTCTTTTTTCTCCATTATTGAACTTCTCCTTCCTTGTCATTTTTTTTCCTTGATCTTTTACTTTTGGATCCTTTTTCATTGTCATCAATTTTAGGTGTAGATGTAAAAGCAACAATGATATTTTCCACTTGTTTCAAAATGTCAAAGCTTGGCAATTTGATCGGTAGATTTCTTTTCTTTGTATTGCTATTTAAGTGCATGTAGTTTAATTTGAATTTATGGTTTCTTCTAAAAAATTCGACGGCCCATAAAACACTAGTTTTTGTTGAAGCGAGTCAACAAGCTCTACATCCTAGCAACAAGTGTGGCAAGCAAGGCCAATAAGTTCATTCCACTTCAACACAATACCAAGACTTGAAAAGTCAATAATTATCCAGAAAAAGGCTGCTTGCACTCTGAATTTTTCATTCATTGAGGAGTTAAATGTTTTAAATCCTTCACTCCACGGCTCATTCAACTCTTTAGTAAGAGGTTGTAAGTACACATCTATGTTATTCCCATGCATTAGTAGACCTAGAATGATCATTTAGAGCGTAAAGGAAAATTTTTTTATGCACATTTGAAGAGAAAGGTTGTGTAGAATCAAAACCATTGTCAAATGCTACAGTTAGTACTCATTGTTCCAAAAAGACTAAAACCATTGGTATTTAGACCAAGATGAACATTTCAAGGATTCAAAGGAAAATCAAGAAAAACTCTATCAAAATTTTGCCTTGCCTTGGCATCTTTTGGGTTCCTAATCTATCCATCTTTGTTATTCTCTAAAGCATGCCACCTTTTGTCTTAGTGATCTTAAAACACATAAATAATCTCTACAACCTTGGTTTTAGCAAAAAATATCACAAATCTTTGCAGGGTTATTCTTTCTCTTTTTATCACATACTAAAATAATATCTATACATCCTTGGCCGTTCAACTTTCATTTAAAAATGTGTCACCTTTTGCAATCTTCCCTTTAGCATCTTCTCCCTAACATAACATACAATTATTTGGACGTACATGTATTTGGGTATAGCAAAGACCATGTTTTTTAATAACTTTTGTGGTCTGAAAAAAAGAATTTAGGATCTTCACATTGTTGAATACATCTTTCAACAACTATAATATTAGTCATTTGTCTTGTTACTCACTTTACACAGGTGCTTTATCTGGCACAATTTACCAAAAGTTCTAATTATGAGTATCTCTTGCACCTTTGATAGTTTTTTCATTTCAAAATTTGAGTAAATCATTAAAGTCTCCACAATCTTTATTAGACCCACCATTTAACACCTCATATCCACCAACCATTTGTTGTGATATGTTAGACTCAGTGATGTGTTGTCTTGAAAACCAAAATTTTTTGTTGATCATTATTTCCATAGGATTATTACGATGTACTACCTTTTGCATAATATTTATCCTTCTAGGAAGCTATTATGTAGCTTTTTCACCATTAAAAGTCCAAATTTTATACGTGCTTGAAAATAACTTGCAAATCAAATGATCACATACTACATCTTTGCTTTGCCATTTTATAAAGCCATGCTTAGGACAAAGGGCATTTAATTGCATCTTTAGCACTAGCATTTGCAACTGCAAAGTCCAAAAGCTTATCCAACCCATTTAAGTAGTCAACTTTATTGTGTGGCTTTACAATCCAAGACTTGTCAATCGGCATTATAAAGAATCTAGTTTTAAAACATAAGGTTTAAAAATTTCAAACATAAAATATTATATAAACTAGTAAAATAAAACTATTATTTATAAAAAAAATATAAATACTCAGAATTGGCACTTTAAGAGGAATAATGAGTATTGATGACAACTCAATTTGTTTTTGATGCAGAAAAGAAACAAAAGAATTGTGAACAGAAAACTCTTTGGAAAGAAGTGAAGAATTTGGCCAAGGAGTTTGGCAGTCTCCCTTTATTCATTTCTTCACCTGTTAAATAGAAGTAGCCAAAGCCTAAGGATCAATAAGAAATCATGATAAACTAGCGTTTGGATACAACAATGTCATTAGACTTAAACAAAGCGTATTATCCTAGAACTCTAATACAGAAATGCCATTTTGATTGTTTGACTTGATTAACACATTTAACTTCTATATGCCATATCAACATATTAATAAATGCAAACAATCCTTATTAAGTCCTTACATTAGAATGAAAAATTAACATTATACTTTATTAAAGAGTTGAATACATATGAAGAACAAAAATTACTTATCAAGTTAGACTAAAAGTACACATAATACATACATAATGCTCTGATAATAAGTCATCCAACATGAAATTTCACTATTGAATAAGACATTTCTTGATTTTCAAGTACAAGTATGAATCCTAACATGTCTCCTTACCACATTAAAGCAACGATAAACTAGGCCTAGTATTGGTTGATTTTTCAATTAATTTTATTCAAAAATTTATCTAAATATTTGACCATTGGATATGTTCCTACGTGTACTTAACTTTAAGTAGTGATAGTTATATAACTGGAACAAGTAATTGTCTCAACCAGGTAAAATATCCACATCACACTCAACTTTCACTACTCATAGCTCATGCTAAAAACAAATAAAGGGTAGTAAAATTATTTAAAAAAAGGAAATACTATTGTTGAAAAAGTTAATCTTTCACAGTCATTAATAATTATAGCGGCCATTAGTAATTAGGAGCCAAAGATTCCTTTTTCTGGGATTTTGAGCTTTGATGAGATTCCTTTTTTATTTGATGTTGTGCTTGCCTAAAGAAGAGTAGTGACACACCTAGTGCTAAGAGAAGTATGGTACATAGGGACTCTTCCTTGGAAAATTGTGTTTAACAATGAGAAGAAAAAAAATGAACACTAGGAAATTTCTTAATTTGTACACTTGGATATGATTACATAAGAACTTAAAATACTAGTACTCTATGTTGAACAATTAGGAATCATTATGGTAACTATGAAATAATTGTGGTACTTTTATCTATAACTAAGAGTTGAAAATCTCTTTATTTGATGTCAAAAGAAAAGATTTACACTTGATTCAAAAGTAATGTTTGTACTTTGAATTTCAATAGGTGAAGATGATTTTCCAGAGACTCAATTGTTGTTCTAGGCATTAGGCATTTTGAAAGTATCTTTTACATGATTTTTGTTTTAACCAATGGCCCAATCACTTCTACTTTAAAGAAATAACCAAGAGTGAAAAAACCAAGATAATCAGTGTAATTCATAATATAATCTATAGAAAATACAGATACACACACATCTCGTAAGAAACCACAACTAGAAATTATTAATACTCACCCAAAAGATTAAGTCTCATAAAAAATGAAAGAAAAATCTTTTTCGTTATTTAATAGTATAATAGAAAAATACTAATGTCAATCAAAAGGTAACAAGAAATCAATTTAAGAAGGCATTTGCTCATTCCATTAAACTAATTTTGATTTCTTATTTTTGATATCATTATGAAATAAATCTAAGAATTTTTTTTCTATGACTACATTTAGTTTAGTGATATGCAAATATGACTTGGAGATTTCTACTAAGACATTATATTCTAAAATAAAAATAAATTATGAAATAGTATTTTTCTGAACTTATCAAAGAAACGACATTCATTTGACATATACCCTAGAGAAGACAAGCATCTAGGGTGTAATTTTTCTAAAAAAGTTAAAAATTCTAGGTATTTAAAAATTGGATAAAAGAGTACAAACCTATGCTTGGGTTGGGTTGGTTTGTGAAAGCAATTAGTGGTACAACACAATGGAGGTGGTGACACGACATAATAGAGGTGGCAGTGTGACATAATGGTAAAGGTGGTGGTGCGTCAAAGTGGTATGAAGGTTTGATACAATGAGAGGAATATAGTTTGGTATTCTCAGTACGGAGATAGAGAGGGAGAATAAATTATCTTAATTTTATAATAATTCAAATTTATTAAATAGCTTTGTAATATGTTTTTTTTCCATGAACTAATAATGAATTAAATAATAAAAAATCAAACATAAAAATATAACCTAATTAATACTAGTCTTACAAATATATTTTTTTTTCATGATTTTTTGTACTAGATTATGATAATACTGGTCATATAAATATGGGTCCTAATAAGCATCTTTCCTAATAACTCTCAGCCTATTCTTTTCATGCTTGGTTGCATGCCACATTTCCTATATAAAGCGAAGAGTGTGGGATTGAAAAGTTTTTAGAAGTATGATATTTGAGGAGATTGATGAGTTTAATATATATGTAAGTTAGAGACATTGGAAATTAGATTAGGTTTCAGAGCCATGGCCTAATTGGAATTCTCACTTTAATGGATTTCAATTTCATATCTAGGTGAAATTACACTCTTTATTAGATTAATTTCTTTATCATGTATGAAGATTTATTTATATAAGATTAATTTTCCACTAATAGGAAAATACACAATATGTAATTATTTTCTCCCCACCAGTGGTTTTTCATCTCTGCTAAAATTTAGCCCTTGAGAACACCACAAAATCTCCATATATCTAAATTGTGCAAATGAATAACTTTGGTAGTTATTCACCACTAAAGTTTATTGGTCATAGTTATTAAATAAGAGTTGTTAGATAAATACCTTGTTGGAATGGTGCCCCACAACTAATAAGATTGACATGTAAATTATTTCATTTGTGGTATAATCTTGATTGAATGATATTCATTGCAAATGGCCATCTTTATCTTATGCTTATTTTACTTCACTAGCATTTGATTGAAGCTTTTCGATCACAGAAGAGTACAAGACTTGATCAAGCATTGGGTGGTGATCATGAAACAAGTTTTGCATGGTCGTGATTTTAAAATATTCCAAGTTGCAAAATCTTATGATACAAGGCATCTAAGATTTAGATAGACTTGTACTAACAATACATAAATCCAAGGGGTTGGATATTGCTCCATTTCATGAGCAATCCATGTTAGACATAGATGCATTTAATGCGTGCTTGTTAGAGAACAAGTTCACTAAAGGTTGGCCAAGAAAATCTACTAAATAGCCATAGTGGCAAGTCGGTAGTGGCAAGTTCTCTAATTTACGCTAGTGTATATAATTAGTTCTTTGACCTAAGGATCCATGGTAACCATGTGTTTAGGTGCTCATGCTTTAACTCCTTCTTCATCACTCTATGAGTCATTTTGGTGGAGCTTGGGTATGAGTTACTTAGAAATAGAGGTTTATGAAATCCTAGATGGCATCCATCTCCTCATCGTTTTGAAAGGTGAGTGCATCTCCTATGTATTCTATAATAATTGATTCTATGAAATCTTTGCATAAGGTAGTATGAAAATTTGGAAAAAGAATTTTTCAAAAATGAGGTCATAAAAGGGAATCGAACACTGAGAATAGAAATATAGTTATTAAAGCTATTAGAGAACTGACAAATATCTTGCCCTAGGCCTTTTTTGGTAGATAGGAGATGAAAGGACTGTATTTACATGGCAAGCAAAGAGTTAGAATGATTCTCCACAAGCATATTCATTTCAACCAATTTGTTGAGCTCCATGGGCATGTGGTTGGATATCAACCATAGAGATTGGGTACTCTTCAACTAATAGAGGTTAATTGAATTGAGTTATTAGTTTAAAGAAATTTAAACTAATGTAAATATTTTGATATTTTAAATATTGCAAGAGTTGTAAGCCCATGTCCAATGAATGGAAAAACCTAATGGGTTGCATAAAAAATCCAATAGGAAATCCTATTTGATGAAAGGAGTTTTCTAAGAGTTAGAAAATTCTAGTTGACTGAGTTTATAGAGGTAAAACAATTGGCTAATTTTTAGTCATTTTGGTTTGATCAATTTAATTGTTAAATTGATCTAAATAATTTAAGAAGTTATCTTAGACCAATTAAATTAATGAGTTAGCTTAAAGAGTTAAGCTAATTGACTTAAAGTGTTACGTTAAGATCAATTAATTAATTAAGGGATTAATTTAATTAAAATAAAGAATTAAATTTGGAGGTAAAATTCAAATAAAGGAGTTCATTTGAGGTGCAATTGAATTTATTTGGATGATATTTCATGAGATGGAATGAAGATTCCAAATGAAATTCAAATGCAAGTGAAATTAACATTTCGCATGCAACTTGCCTTGCGAGTTGGTGCCAACCTCATGGGAGGTGTGATGCCAACTTGCATCATACCTCCCTCCCTATAAATAGGAGAGAGATAGCCAGCCAAGCATGCTTGCAACACCTAATTGTTAGATTTAATTTTTTCCCTCCAATTTTGTGTGATTCACTCGTGTGTTGAAGTCTCACACTTTCTTCATCTTACCTCCCAAAAAAAAAAATGGCCTTTATCCTATTCTTTTCTCTTTGGTTTTCTAGCTAACTAAGGAGTGATTTAGATTTTCCTATGGCGTGTGAATCATCACATTAGAGGCTAGACATTTGAATAGCTTGGCTTTTGGAGATCTCTTGCAAGGGTAAAAAGTTTGGAGTAGTTTTACTAGACCTTGCCAGTTTCAATTTTTGCTGAATTTTTTTGGGAGCTTCACCAAGGTGTTGAGGAGGTTGTTTCCATATTTCAACAATTTTGGGGGTAGTTTGATTGGGATTATTGCAGAGTTGCTATTGTGGTATAGGAAGATAGCTTTGAAGTGTTTAAGTGCTCTTCCACTCTACCTTGGATTTTTGAGCAATAAAGGTAATCCTTCTTCCAAAGATTAATTAGTAGCATGATTTGATCACTAATTTAAATTGTAGCCAAGTTTAATTTATCTATTTTGTGCTTTATTTATTGGATCCTTGTGCTACACTTGACTTGAAGTGGTATCGAAGCCTATTTCATGCTATAATTTGAATTTTTGATTGATTGATTCATGTGATGGATTGATCTAGATCTCTAAATACTTGATTCAATTTATGGATTGGAGTGTTTGGATGATGTTGCTTGTGGCTCTTTTGTCGATGAATTGAAATTATGCTAATATGTGTTTTTAAAGTTAATTTTTGTGTTAGTATGTTTTGATTCATTGTTGCTAATCTTAAATGTTGATTTGGCATTAGATGATGTTATATGTTGATATACCATGTTAACTTTGGCCTTAAGGTGTTTCGTCATTTTGGATACAATTGGATTGGTGATTATTGGAGATTTTTGGAGAATGCTAATTTTCACTTAAACTTGATTTTTGAAGCATATTTGTGCACTAGAATTTCCATTTTTAAAAGGTGTTTCAGATTTAAAATTTCATCTATATTGTGTGATTGAGTGTTTAGGAGATGTTCTAAAATTTTTGGTGTAGAAAAATTGAGCCACAATTGGCTTGACTTGGTCCCAACCCTAAAACAGGGGAGTTGCCATGCTTGGCCAGGGGCTGGTAGCATAGTTAGCACATTTACCACGTGCTTGCTATGTACTCGTGCGCTTAGGCTAGGGTAGTAGCACTTTGTTGCAAGTAGGATGCGTTTTGAGCCATTTTTTGTGTTTCTTTTGTAACTAAAAGTGATCTATATCCTACTACATAGATGCACAAGTGCTGTACAAGTTCTCAAAATAATATTTAACACTTTTGATTGCTTTTAAAATCTTCAATATTGGTGCAAAAATGAGATGCATAATTGTTGTGCTTATTTTTGCTGGTTAATTAATTATTTATGAGATAAGCATTTAATTGTTGGAATTGAATCTCAATTCTTGATTTATTGTTCATTTAATTGTTAAATGATTGATAAATGAATAAGGATGATCATGAGTCTTTAATATTGATTTTATTTATTTCAAGTTGTTGAAAAAGGTTGTATTAAATTGGGCCTTCCATGCCTTTTAATTTCTATTTTGTAAATATTATGAGAGTAAAATTACTAGGAGTGAGGATTTTTTTCTCATCTCAATATTGCAAGGAGACAAAAAGACCGTTGGAGGCATGAAGACCTATAAATGTATGGGATACATTTATGTAATAGCTAGATTTAATCAGCCCAATTAAAATCAAATAAGTAGTGCACTTATGACTCTAAGTGCACCAGCCCATCCCATCCTAGGAGCATCCTAGGTACATTGCTTATTTATACTTACTATATCCTATTGATGTATGAGATGCATGGTTGGGATATAGAAAACCTAAATATGAAGATGAAATTGATGAAATCTTTGCAAGCAAGAAAAACCCTCCACTTAGAAGAGTCTAAGTGCTTTCAAATATTAAGTCAAAATGGATACAAATTAAAAAGAGTTTTAATTAATCCATGCCTTCTATCAATAGTGTGGGGCATGACAATGCTACCACATTTGTGTAATATCTCACGACTTGTGGGTCACACTTATGGTGGAAAACTGTGAGTGCGTACTTAGCATATGATGTACCTTTAATTTGATGCTTCCCATGCATTAGCCATAAGGCATGGGATGACATGGAGCGATCTCCAATTAAAGTTTGATTGGTAAGTCCAATTTGACACCTAATAGTCTAGTGCTGCACAAGTCATAAGTTTACATTAAAAGTGAGGTAAAATATATCAAGGGTTGCATAAAGATGCAATTAGCAAAAGTTTCTTACCTTGGGATTGTTTGTAGATGTTTCACGAGTTGTGAGTCCACTACAAGTCCTTTTGGGCTTTTATTCTTACTCGAAAATTGAGATTTCCCAAATTCTTATAAGAGATGAAGAATTTAATAAAATAGTGGAAGAAAAACATGCTTGAAAGACCATGAATATATTTTTAACATGCTTGAAAGACCATGAATATGTTTTTAATATCAACATTCAATCGCCTGCTTATACTCTCTTTTTCACCTTTTGTAGATGTTTAAAATCTCAAACTGAAAATGGCTAAAAATTCACTCAACATTATTTTGGAAACTAATAAACCAACTGACCCAATTTCCAAAATTAAATTAACTTTAAAATCATTCTAGATTTTGAGAAAAAGATATATGTCCTATATCATGGTACTCCAAATTGCATTGGGATCAATGTAGATCAAGACATGTGAAATGTTCACGAATTGGGTTAAGGATCATCCTATCCCATGGTCTTATGATGACATCTACAAACTTCAAAAGTCTTAAGGACACATGAATAATACCTTAGTTAATTCTTACAAGAGCGGTAAAGCAAACAAAGTATGAAAGGTTCATGTTGTCAAATGAGGCTTTTTAAGTTAGGATAGATGAGAAGTTGTATGTTGTCAACTACAGTCTAAAGATGATTAGGCTTATTGAGAAGCTCTTCAACGTGGACATAATGATGGACAATGATCTCCATGAGGATTTGATCCTCATATCCTCATTGAGTTTTATTGATCAAAGTATTGGTCTAAATGGAGACTACCATGACAAGGGCATATCATTAATGCTTGCTTCCTTCTCCAAGTCTTAGGGCCCTAGGGGTGCTAGAAAGGGAGGTGAAAAGAAGAAAAGGTTTTCCTCCAAGGGAAAGCAACCATTAAAGGCATCCGATGGAGTCAAGAAGATCATAGAGAATATAGTCGATATTAATTGTTTCCACTTTTGCAAGAATGGCCATTGAAAGTAGTATTGCAAGAAATACCTTGCAACCCTTGAGAAGGGTATGTACTTTATTAAATTTCATTTAAGGATAAATTCTTCCTCATGGATATATGATATTACATGTGGTTTTATCTTTGCAATTTGTCACAAAGAATAGAAAGAAGAATAAAACTAAGTGATGGGGATATGATCCACCGCCTTGGGAAAAGGAGCAAGAGTTGTGACCAAAGTTGAAGGCTTATAGTAAGTTAGACTTAGGGAACTCCATACTTGTATTAAACCCTTGTTATTATGTATCATATATTGTTGAGAACATTATTTCAATTCCCATTTTGGATGGTGAAGGATTTGATTATTCTATATCAAGTGGGAGATTGAAGGGATTAAAGAATGGATTTTTTAGTTACTTAGACAGAATTAAGATAGGATTATACATTTTTGGATTCACAACCATCACTAATGCACATTCAACAAAGTAAAAAAAATTAGGTATATAAGAAGATGCCATATTATGGCATAGAAGACTTGAAAATATTTTCAAAAATTAGATAAACAAGTTAGAAGCCCCCAAAGCACTAATTGTTAGTGGCATAAAGGATCTTCCTACTTATGAGTCTTTTTTAAAGGAAATAATGACCAAAGCTCCTTTTGTAGGACAAACAGAGCAAACCACAAGTTCTTTGGATTTGATCCATTTAAATGTTTGTGGATCACTAAGAGTTAATGCGAGAGGAGACTATTCATACTTCATCATTTTCATCAATATTATACTCAGTTCAGACATGTGTATCTTATGAAGTACAAGTCTAAAGTCTTTGAAAAGTTCCAAGTGCATAGGAATGAAGTAGAAAAGCAAAAGGGACTAAGTATTAAAACTCTTCAATTGTATTGAGGGGGAAAATAATTAAGCACCGAATTCTTGGATTATCTAAAGGAGAATAGGATTTTCTCTCAATGGACTCTACCTTATACATCCCAATGTAATAGAGTAGCTAAGAGGAGAAATCGTACCTTATAGGACATGGTACGTTCCATGATGAGCTTTTTCGATGTGCCTATATCTTTTTGGGGATATGCCTTAGAAATAGTGGTAAGGTTACTAAATGTAGAGTGGCAATATTACTAAATGTAGTACCCTTAAAGTTAGTGCCTAGACACTGTATGAGATATGGTATGGCAAAGCTTTTTCTTACTCTTTTTTAAGAGTTTGGTGGTCCCTTACTTATATCAAACAACTAGTGGGAGACAAGTTGGATATGAGATCTACCTTGTGCAAGTTTGTGAGATACCCAAGAGAGTCTTTAGGTTATTATTTCTATGATCCCTCAGAATAAAGGGTGTTTGTTGTAAGAAGCACCATCTTTTAAGAAAAGAAATTTTTATGAGATAGAAATGGCATTGTTGTTGAACTTGATGAAGTTTAAGATGATCATCAAATCCCACAAGCAATGAAAACTAGTGAACATCAAGAGCTTTACACACAACCTCTGAGAAGGTCGAACCAAATCAAGAAGCAACTCAAAAGGTTCGGATTCTTTTATGAGATGCGCTAATCAGATAGTGATTCAAAGACCTATAAGAAAACTATGTTGGCATAGATTCGGGACATTAGCTTAGCGTTATGAAATTCAAAATGGATTCCATGTACTCCAACAAAGTATGGACTTTGATAGATCCATCAGAGGGTATAGTACCCATTGGTTGTAAGTAGATCTATAAGTAAAAGCTAGGAGTTGATGGAGAGGTAATGACCTTTAAGGTGCGACTAGTGGCAAAGGGTTATACTCAAAGATTCTATATTTATTTCAAGGAAACCTTTTCATCGGTTGCAATGCCTAAGTCTATTAGGATTTTACTTGCCATAGCATATATTATGACTATGAGATATGGCAAATGGATGTGAAAACCGCTTTTCTTAATGAAAACATTGAAGAAGAAATCTATATGGAGCAACCATAAGCTTTTATATCCAAAGGGAATGAGCAAAAGGTTTACAAACTCGAGAGATCCATTTATTAACTCAAATAGGTGTCCAAAGTTGGAACATATGTTTTGATAAGATAATCAAATCATTTTGCTTTGTCAAAAATATATATGAACTTTGTGCATACAAGAAAGCTAATGGGAGTACTGTACAGTTTATTATACTTTACGTTGATGACATTCTTCTCATTAGGAATGAGAGAGAAATGTTAGAGTGCACTAAAGTATAGTTATCTATTCAATTCTCCATGAAGGGTTTGACAGAAGCATCCTATATATAAGGAATATCTATCTATAGAGATAGATTGTGAAGGATGCTAGGACTTTCCCAAACACCGTACATTGACAAGATATTGAAGAGGTTTAGTATGGAAGAATCCAAGAAGGGATTTCTCCCTAAAAGACACAATTTTCATCTTTTCAAGTCTATGGCCTCCTAAGATTGACAATGAGAGATATAGAACATCCCACATACCTTATGCATCCGCCGTAGGAAGCATAATCTATGTTTTTTAATGTATGAGGCTGGATCTAGCACACGCTCTAAGTATTACAAGATACTTTCAATCTAACCCTAATGAATATCATTGGATGGCTATTAAAGTAATCCATAAGTACCTGAGAAGGACTAAAGATTTTTTTTGGTATACAACAATAAAGAATTGAAACTCGAGGGATTTTTGGATTTTAGTTTTCAACATGATATAGATGACCTAAAATCCACTTTTGAATTTATATTTTTGCCTCAATAGCGGTGCAGTACATTGGAAAAGTTCCAAATAGGACAGCACGGCTGAGATTACCACTAAGGTGAAATACCTTGCAATTTTGGAAACCCCAAAGAAAGATGTTTGGATAGAAACTTCATACAAGAGTTGGATATTGTGCTTAGCGTACAAGTGCCTATGGTTGTCTTTTGAAGACAACTTTGAACTTAAGCCAAGATCTCACTAGTAATCCTAACACGGATAAAGGTGTTATCATTTGATAAATGATGTCAATTGATAGAGACAACATTCGAGTGGAGAGGGTAGCCTTAGAAGAGAATATAGCTGATTCACTGATAAAACCCCAAGCGCAAAAAGTCTTTGAAAGACATCTTAAGAAGATGGATCTTAAGACTATGGGAAATTAGCTTTAGGGCAAGTGAGAGATGTTGGAATAGTACCTTATAGCCAATTAGATTGGTATTAAACTATTTCACTTGTAATACAATCTTGATTAAATGACATTCATTATAGATGGCCACCTTCATCTTATGCTTATTTTACTTCACTAGTATTCAGTTGAAGCCTTTAAATCATAGAAGACTATGAGACTTGGTCACGTACTGGGTGGTGATCATGAAATAAGTCTTACATGGTTGTGATATTACAATATTTGGATAGACTTGGACTAATAATGCATAAATCTAAGGGGTTGAATATTATTTTGTTTCATGAGAAATCTAAGTTAGACATGAGTGCATGTTAGTAGGTTCTTGTTAGAGAACAAGTTCACCGAAGCCCTACCAGAATAATTCACTAGATAGCTACAGTAGCAAATCAGTAGTGGCAAGTTTTCTAACTTGCACTAGTTTATATAATTAGTCAGCTAACTTGCAGGTCCATGGTAACCTTGTGTTGGGTCCCCATGCTTTGACCCTTTCTTGACAAGTCTTGACCACTCTACATGTCATTTAGGTTGAGCTTGGGTAAAAGCTACTTAGAAATGGATGTTTGTGAGATCAAAGATGAGATCCATTTTCTCGTCGTTGTGAAGGATGAGTGTATCTCCTATTTATTTTATAATGATTGATTCCATGAAATCCTTGTGCAAAGTAGTATCACAATTTGGGGGATAATTAAAATTTACCTCCTTGTGTTCTAATAAATAGGTAGTTTACCCCCCTATGAAAAATAAATGTTCAACTATCTCTCTATGTTTTAAAAAATCATGCTCACTGTCTCATGTAGCTTGTTTTGAAAGATTGTTAGCAATTTTTATATTGAATGGATAGAATTACCCTCAAATGAAAATAAGAGTTTGAAGCTCATTTTTCAGACCAAATTTGAACACTCTTGCAAGAGAAAAAATATTGAACCCTAAAATTAAGAACCGTGGCTTGGATATTTGTAAATCGCTCATGAAATTGAACCATTTACTGTGATTACAAGTTGACTTCATCAAAATCAGAGGCCCAGAACATTTTGGAGAGTGGTTCGAAGGCCTTGGAGTTGAGGATTTAGTTGCGTGCAAGGTATGTAAACTAATTTTATTTTATGTTTGCTTTTGAGTTCTTCTATAATATACATTTGAAATAAATGTTTTTCTTGTTCATTTGTGTGGTTTTTATGTACAATGGTCAAGCATGCTGTAAGGCCCTAATTTTTGACTTTGTTGCCTAGATGAGGTTTTGTGCTTAGTATATGCTATTTAGATGTTGTTATTGTTGGATTGTTTATTTGTGTGCTTTTAGTAGCCTACTTTTTGCATTTTTAGGATACGAATGATGTTGTTGGAGTGTTGTTGTTGTAGAGTCAAAACTTTTGTACCCATTTGTCTACATTTGTTAATGTAGGGTTCGTACAAAAATATGTTATCTTAGTGGTCCCAATAAGATAGAACATAATAAAGACATGAAACACTATGCTCACCTTGTTTCAAATAATATTTGACAGTGCACTTATCCTAGATTATTTAATGGCATTATACTATGCTTACTTTGATTGTTTTACTATTTCACACAGTGCATTGTTGTTCCTAAATTAGTTAATTTGCTATAACCAGTTAGTTTGATGTTTTTAATAAATATTTTCATTTATAGGTTCCAAGTTTTTCAATGGAATATTTTTCTTACTTTTATGCAAATGGTTGATTATTTTCCTCATTTTTGTATGTAGATGGTTGAGTATCATGATTTAGAATTTTGGATTGGGGGTGAATTTGTGAGAACACCAAAATTAATGTATAGAAGCGGGACATTGATTCACATACCAAAGTTAGACTAGGACTATTTGAACTTGGAGGGTAGAAAGGGTACCTAGTCTTCCATCTGAACTTGGATTCAGGCAAATTAATAATGAGGTTATTGATTACAACATAACTAATCTCTTGCACCATTATAGAGAAATAGATATACCTGTGTAGATATATGTGGAGAAGGTAACAGATCCAATCTACGTTATATGCAGATCTAATCCAAGTTATAGATGAGCATGGGGATATCTTAAGCTTGGAAGAACTCCAAAAAAGTAACTACATGGAAGTTGATCAAAATGTTGGAGGAGCCAATTCTATAAATGAGGAGATTCAACTAGATGAGATGCAATTTAAGGGTTTGAGTACACAATCACCTCATCCAGAAGAGGCAGAAGATGAAGTACTTTATGAACAACAACAAGCTAATGTGCAAGAAAAACAACATGATGCACCTGATTTTACTAAAGTAACTTGTGTACATTTTGATGTAACTAAACAAGGATAGCAAACTGATGTACTTTTAGAACAACCTGTTGCTGCTGAACATGGAGAAGATGCACCTGTAGAATAAGAAAAACATCATGATTCTACTAAAGATGTTCTACCTGATGCAAAAGAAGAAGAACAAGTAATTGAATGAGGATAGTAAATTGATGTATCTTCACAACAACCTGCTACTACTGAACATAGAGAAGATGAACCTGCACAACTAGAAGAACATCATGCTCCTATTGAAAAACATCATAATTCATAAGATTTTGAGTTTGGGTAGGACTTTAATTTGGTGAAGATTTTAATTTTGATTTTCAACCTGATGAGGTCAGAGTAGAAGAACTTTCTTTATGTCATGGTCCAGAAGAAGACATAGATGTAGATCTTTAACCTGAAGATGATAGCATTGAATTTGCTAGTCCATCAGATTCAAAAAATGAGAATTATAAGCCATATGAGTCAGAGAGTAACATTGAGATTGACTAATATACGCCAAGCTTTGTACTTGAGGATTTAGAGGGTTCTAGTGATGATGATATATTCTTGGAGAGGAACATCACTAGAAGAGAGCTGATGAATAAGTTGAAAATGGTCATGAAGGTAAAGAAAAGGAAAAGCATGAAGCCACAAAGAGCTCAGCATGTAAAGCACTCAAATTAGTATTATGACTTTGGAATAGAAGATGAATTGAGAAGTTTGAGTGGAATAGATGATGAAGATCCAAAGCATCCATATTTCAAAGAAGGTTAAGACATTAAAGGCTTTAAGATGACAATATGGCTGAAATTTAGTACTACACAGGTCTTTAGAGAAGCATTAAGGGATTGGGCTGTGAGGGAAGGGTTTGAGCTTGGTTGGATCATAACAGCTAAATGCAAGAATGAGAGCTACAATTAGAGGATATATACCTCTCCAATCTAGCAAAGTGGAGCTTTTTAAGTCAAAACTATCAAAGGAACACACACATGTCCAAGAGTTGATCAAAATAGCCTTGCAAAGGTAAGGTATTTGGCCAAAAAAGTAGAGCATATTATTAGGGACAACCCTAAAATTTCAGTTGAAAAGTTGAAAAATACTATCCAGAGGAAGGTGATTCTTAATGTTAGTACATAGAATGCGATTAGAGCTAAAAGACATGCCTTGCAAAAGATCAGAGGAGTTGATGGCCAACAATATGGAAAACTGTGGGATTATTGTGCCATAGTTAAAGAGAAGCAAGATTTTATTGAAGAAGGTTGAAAATAGTGAGCCTTCTATTTTAGAGAGAATGTACTTCTCACTTAATGCCATGAAAAAGGCATTTGAAGCTTGTAAACATATAAAAGGTCTAGATGGATATTTCTTGAAAACTAGATATGGAGGACAACTTCTAGTTGTTGTAAGAAAATATGCCAATGATAATATGGTGCCTATTGCTATGGCAGTTGTCCCAGTAGAAAATAGCGACACATAGACCTAGTTTTTGATAGAGATGCTTGAGGATATTGGACATAGGATGGAGATGGACTTTCATCTTTGATAGGTAAAAAGGTATTATAGAGGCATTAAGGGATGTGGCGCCAGATAGTGGACATAAATATTGCTTGAGACATATGTATGATAACCTTAAGAAGAAGTTCAGTGGACAAAAGAAAAAGTTATTCCAGAAGGCAGCATTTGTTGGCAGGAAGATAGATTTTGAGCATTATATGAAATTGTTAGAGGCTGAGGATCCAAAGGTGAATAAGGATATTGAGACAGTGATTGAATAGTTGAGGAAAATTTTCCCTAAACACTGGGCCAGGTCATATTTTCCTACTTATTATATGAGTGATATATTAGTAAATAACCTTTCTCAGTCTTTTAATAGCTATATTCTTGATGCTAGGGATAAACCAATAATTACTATATTTGAAAGCATTAGGAGTAACTAGCAGACCATTTGGAGACAAAGGACTACGTCAAGATAATTTTTACACCTCTAAAGCCACATAAAATCAAACAAAAAGTTGGGAGACCAAGAAAGGAAAGAAAAAGAGGTCCTGATGAATTGCATAGGACTATATCAACAAGAAAGGGGCTTACGTATACATGCAAAAATTATCTATAAAAAGGTCACAATAAAGTTTCATACAAGAATTCCACTCATCCTAAGTCAAAACATTATAAGGTTAACTTTTTAGATCTTAAACTTATAATTGTATATATGTATGTTCAATAAACTTTCTTGATATTGTTGTATGCATCTTGTACGCTGCCAATAGCCTACATGCTGTAGCTCCATCAAAGTTGAATAATCAAGATTCTAAAGTTCCTTCAGTTAGCCAAGATGATCTAACTCAAAGAAGCATTATGGATCTGCCAGCATAGCCATTAAGAAGAGTAAGAAATAGTGTTATGTTTTTAGATCTTTGAAATATTATGTTTCAGTTGGTCTCTCTTCATTTTATAGTGTTTTTTGTTTATTGTTATTAATTGGTTTAAATGGACATATTTACATTTCCTTTAGTTGTTGTCACCTATTGGTAATGCAATAGTTTGGTAAGCATTACAACCCCTAAAATTATTAACAAAGCAGTAATTAAGATCCAATTGACATGGACAACATTTACATAATTCTTATCCTTCTTACACACAGCTATACATGGCAACCCAGAAACCATTTCTTCATTGCCAAATCAATTTTGTCACTGCCATAACATGGATCACCACCACACTCTTGTGGACATGTAACTAGAAGACCATTTGGACACCATTTTGCTCTGATTGGTGTACACCATTCAAAGAAATTGCATCGTTGAAGAGAACAACAGTAGTAAAGCTTACCAAATGAGCTTTTCTTCTCATTCACAATAACTCGAAGAGCAGCGTCTAATAGGCCTCTGCATACTGGAGGCCTCGCATACCTCAGTTCAAGTGTGGGCTTGCTCAATCTAAACCTATTCCTTACATTGTTGGAAGAAGAAGATACCATTGTTAATAAAAATTTAGATTGAAAATAGAAAACTAGAAATTTAGGTTCGTTGAGCTGAGAAGGGGAGGAAAAGATTTCATTTATTAGGGAAGATGGGGGTAAAGCGGACTTTTCTAGCATAAAAAACTATGCCCAATTGCATTTACAAGCGCATGGTGAACACCAGTGCCATAAAGGGGCACGTTGCATGATTTTAGAAAACATAGGGTATTATTTTGAACATTTATTTTTAATAGGGGCTAATTTGACAATTTTTCTTAACATAGGAGGGTACATTGCATTTTACCTGACAATTTGGCAAAAGAGTTTTCTAAAGATGAGGTCATAAAGGAGAATTGAATGTTGAGAATAGAATCATAGTTATTGAGGCTATTAGGAAACTGACAAATATCTTGTTTTAGGCCTCTTTTGGGAGATAGGAGATGAAAGGACTGTATTTGTATGACAAGCGTAGAGCTAGAATGATTCTCCAAAAGTATATTCATTTTGACCAATTAGTTGGGCTCGATGAGCTTGAGGTTGGATATCGACCATGAAAATTGGATACTCTTCAATTAATAGATGTTAATTGAATTGAGTTATTAGTTTAAAGGAGTTTAAATTAATGTAAATATTTTGATATTCTAACTATCACAAAAGTTGTAAGCCTTGTGCAATGAATGATAGAACCTAAAGGGTCACATACAAAAGCTAATAGAAAATCCTATTTGATGAAGAGAATTTTCTGAGAGTTAGAAAATTTCATTGGACCGATTTTATGGAGGTAAAATGGTTGGCTAATTTTTAGTCATTTTAGCTTGATCAATTTAATTGTTAAATTGATCTAAATAATTTAAAGAGCTAAATTAGACCAATTAAATTAAGGAGTCAATTTAATTGGCACCACATGACTTTCAATTATCAAGTTAATTTAATGAGTTAAGTTGGCATCTTCTAGGTTAAAGAGTTAAGCTAATTGACTTAAAGAGTTAAGTCAAGATCAATTAATTAAATTAAGGGGTTAATTTAATTAAAATGAAGAATTAATTTTGGATGGAAAATTCAAATGAAAGAGTTTATCTAAGGTGCACTTCGATTTAATTGGATAACATTTCATGAGATGAAATAAAGATTCCAAATAAAATTCAAATGCAAGTGAAATTAACATTTCACACGCAACTTGCCTTGCAAGTTGGTGCCAACCTCATGGGAGGTGTGATGCCAACTTGCATCACACCTCCCTTCCTATAAATAGGAGAGAGGTGGTTGGCCACGCATGCTTGCGACATTTAATTGTTAAATTCCATTTTTTCTCTCCAATTTTGTGTGATTCACTCATGTGTTGAAGTTTCAAACTTTTCTTCATCCTACCTCCCAAAAAATCAGCTTTCATCCTCTTTTTCTCTCCTTGGTTTTCCAGTTGACTAAGGAGTGATTTGGATTTGCCTATGGTGTATGGATTATCACATTAGAGGATAGATAATTGGATAGCTTGGCATTTAGAGATCCACTATAAGGGCAGAAAGTTTTGGAGTGGTTTTTCCAGACCTCGCTCATTTTAATTTTTACTAAATTTTTTTGGGAGCTTCCCCAAGGTGTTGAGGAGGTTTTTTTTTCCAAATTTTAGCAATTTTGTAGGTGGTTTGATTGGACAATTATTGCCGAGTTGCTGCTGTGCTGCTGGAAGACAACTTTGAAGTGTTTAAGTGCTTTTCCACTCTACCTTGGATTTTTGAGCAATTAAGGTAATCCTTCTTCCAAATCTAAATTAGTATCATGATTTGATCCTTTTTTTCGAGTGTAACTAAGTTTAATTTAGCTATTTTGTAATTTATTTGTTGGATCCTTGTGCTACACTTGACTTCATACCTTATTGAGTTGTATTGTCCCTTTTGCTAGCCCCTATGCTTTGCAGGCTATCTGCACGTCTATGTTCCAAGCTTGAATACATGATGTGACTAAAATTGGATCTAAGATATTTTGGTAATTTGAGATCTAAGATATGTTCCAAGCTTGGATCTAAAATTGGATCTAAGATATTTTAGTGATTTGACTAAAAATAACTAATCAATCTTAAAATTAATTAACTAAGTAAATGGACCAGAGTGTCCAATGGATAAGCCAAGCCTATGAAGAGGGCATAAAAATTCTAGTGGACCTAAGTCCATCAAGATTAAGTTTATAAATACGAAGTTCTAAGGAAAAATAGGACACATGAAATCTTTGTAAACTTTCTTAGAGTGGAAGAACTCTTGAGAAAAGCTGATCGTCTGCAAATGTTTCTAATAAGATAAATCAACACTTTGTTATTTTTCATAAATGTCCTCATTCCATTTTTAAGTTGCATTATTTTAGCACCATCTATGGGAAACTCAAAGGAATAAGAAAAATCATTGAGGACGCAAATGAGGTTAAGAGCTCGTGAACCTAGAAATCGAGGGGCCCAGCATTAGAGAATGTAGAGAGTTATTAGTAATAAGTATCACCAGATCTAGTTCTAGACCTAATTCTCAGCTCATAGTCGATACTCAAAAGGCACCCATACAATATGCTCCTCTTCCTAAAGAACTAGTCTTGTTGCATAAGAAGCATGGAGAACCTTGCCAGAGAGTGTTATTGATTAGGTGGCAACGAAAGTGGTTGCCTAATATACTAAAGTGTGTCACCATTGAGAGTCGCAATAATCTTTTATAGTAGCAGAAAGGTTTTATCATCCCTAGAAAGATTCGACTGAAGAGCTTAATTAAGGCGTAACATCGCTTCCTATTCTTTATCTCGACAAGAGATATTTACTCTTCACTTTGGGCAAATCTACTCAACATATATAGAGCGTGCAGGAGTTTAGATGTATGTTTTGGTGATGTAACAACTTAGAGGGATAGGGAATCGATGCCACCCATTGGCTATTGCTTTCCCAATGTATAATCATTTCTTTCAAGTGATCCTAGTGGAGGCCCTCCCCCATAGGACAAAGATAACCTAGCTGCCAAAGTTTTCTTATACCACAAACCTTTAAGAACACCTGGATAACTTCTTGGCAAGGATGGAGCTCTATAGCTTGAGTGATGTTGCATATTACAAGCTTTTTCGTACTACCCTCATGAAGCAAGCCCTAATGTGGTTCAACCAGATACAGCAGGCTCCATCAATGGAAGGAAAGTACTAGTACAACTCTACTTTGAAAACTTTTCTATCAAGCACAAGTTCCCCAAGAAAATAATTTATTTATTATCAAGCAACAAGATAGAGAATTTTTGATAACCTAACTTAACCAATTTGTGCAAGCTGCCCTCAAAATCCCATATATTAGCTAAGGGCTCATCCCCAACATCATTAAGCAAAACCTAAAATATCTCAAGTTTTAGGAGTTAGTTGCTAAAAAGCCACGCGATGTCCCTTAAGAGGCCCTAAAATAAAGGACACGCAATGAGAGGGTAACTACACCAAGAGGTAAGAAGATTGGAGGTGTAGGCCTTTTTGTACTCTCACTATGCATACATCACTCGTTGTTTCCCAGATGAAAATTCTAACTATTGCATTGTGATGCGGTCATATTCATTAATTGTTGCAGAAGAACCCATTGATAGCAAGAAATCCAAATCAATGTCATAGCCACCATGCGGGTAGACTATGGATGAATGCTGCTGTCTGAAGGATGGAATTGAGAAGTTGATTTAATGAGGATACTTCAAGAAATATATAGCTCAAAAGGTGTCTAGATCAAGGAAGAACTCACATGGAAAAGAGAGCTAAAGATACAAACAAAAATTAGTTGACCACTTAAATCCCAAGGAGTAGCGGGATCAACATGACCTTAACAACTCCTTAGAGTAAGAGTCATCTTAGTAATATTTATGGGGGCAATTTAGAGGAGACTTCTCTAATGCAAGAAAGACACTAGCACAAGCAACTAGGTAAGTTCAAGCTCATGACATAGACCTTGTTCTTGGTGTATTTGAAGTACGTTTGCTATACCTCACATCACATTTAGAAAAGAAGATACAGGGATTAGATAAAGGGAACACAATGATGCCTTGGTTATCATGGTGTTACTTGCTAAATTTTGAGTTAAGATGATATTAGGAAATAGTGGCAACTTTGCAAATATCCTATTCCATAATGCATTCCTCTAACTTAGAGGGTACAACATTCAATTGCAGGAGATCAACACCCCTCTAGTAGGTTCATAGGAAAGACTTTAGAAGTACTTGAAGAGATACTGCTGCCTATTTCTTAGGCACTCATCCAATGAGAGAGACAAAGATAGTAAGATTCTTGGTAGTAAAGGTTCCTTTCACATATAATGTGATCTTAGGGAGCCAACCCTAAACCTATTCCAAGTTGCAATTTCTATATGCCACTTGAAGATGAAGTTTCCTGCACTAAGTAAAGTTAGCAAAGTGGTGAGAGACTTGAAAGAAGCCAAAGAATGTTATGCTAGCAACCTGAGAGCGTGAAATTACCTACCTCCTAGAAAGGTCAGGTAAAACATCCACAGAAGAGATAAGACAAAGGCAAAAGAATGTTGCTAGACATGGGCCATAGAAAAGGACATGCACCTCATGGTGGCAATTGAAGTACATTATAGACAAAGCCTCATAATGATAAGTAGCTTAGCTCATTTACTTTTCTACTCTAGTTTCCTTTATTAGCTCTCTTTCAAATAAAGCTTACCTGTTTGGGGATAGCATTAGCTCTTTATTGATATTTCCCTAATTAATGTAATGTTTTACATAATCCTCATATTACACCTCAATTATGTCTTTCAACTTGACAAAACTTAGAAGGAGTATTTGAGAAGCAGCTTTAGACATAAGCTCACTATAATACTTTTAGAGGAGTGTGTAGAGTATGTAAAATTCACCCCTTCCTAAATCCACTATAAAAGCCCTTGGGGTACCTGGTAGCCAACATAATCCTACTATTGGCCCCTAGGGATGTATATGGTAATCAGCGTATAAAAAGGTCCATTATTAGCTCTTATCAAGAGTACGCGGCATCCTACAAAAGTCTACCATAGTCTCCCTTTAGGAGTGCACGGAATTCTAGAAAAGTCTACTATTAGCTCCATTTGAGAGTGCATGGAGCTTACTGAGAAAGTCCACTATTAGCTCCCCTTGGGAGTACGTGGCACTCTCTAAAAAAGTTCACTATCAAATTCCTTTAGAAGTACGTGATGCTCTATGAAAAAGTCCACTATTGTCTCCATTTAGGAGTACATGAAAATTGCTCTGAATACACTTGCTAGGGAACATCTCAAAAAATAACTACGTCATCAAGCGAAGGAAGTCCACCTCGTATCCTCATAAAGAGTAAGGAATGAAGGCACATGTAGCACTAGGATCTATTAATCAAAACTTTCAAAACTAAAAATAACTAGGCCACACATGTCACATAGGATTTAAACATGCCATTGATTCAGATTTGGTTAGAATAATACCTTGATTTTCAGAAAATCAAATAAAGGTGGAAGAAGATCTCAACTCCCTGAATGTCTTCCAGCATCGCAGAAGAATCTGATCAGCTTTTAACTAGGAAAATGAACTCTGATTTGAGTAATATTTGTGCCAAACGATCATCAACTCCTTGAAGTATCTTCATTCCAAAATTCAGCTCAATCAGAATTCAGAAACACCTCCAGAAATCACTCAAAACATACTGCCAGAAACTGGATATCCAAAAGGCATAGCAATCTAATTATCTTGGCTCTAATATTATGATCCACACACCAATGGAACACCAATCCTCCTCAATATTAGCTGGAGAATAAAGAGAAGAATATGGAAGGATGAAGACTTGATTTGGAGGTAGGAGAAGAAAACAAGTGAAGCTTCAGCACATGAGGCAACACTTGAAAATTGGAGGGAAAGTTTGAGAGAATCTAATTCACATGGAAGGTAATGTCTTGCATCTTAATTAGTAGTTGGCCGCCACTCTCTCTATATATATATAGAAAAGGGATGATGTTATGCTAAAGTGGCATTGAACCTTCCTCAAGGGAGGGGGACAACCCACTTGCCTTGCAAGTTGGCATGCATGTGAATTATGTGTGCATTTGAATTTCATTTGGAATCTTCATTTCATTTCATAAAATTTCATCCAAATAAGTTCTAATGCTACACCAAATGAACCTTTCATTTGAATTTTTCTTCCAAAATTAATTCTCCATTTTAATTAAATTAAACTCCTTTAATTTAATTAATCATCTTGACTTGACTCTTTAAGCTAGCAATTGTTAACTTAACCCCTTAAGTTAACTTGACCAATTGATAGATATTTGCCACCAAATAATTAACTCATTATTATTGGTCTTAATTTAACTCCTTAAATTAATTAGATCAATTTAAAAATTAAATTGACCAAGCTAAAAATGATGAAAACATTTGTGTCAATCGATCAACCTCCAAATTAGTAATGGGGAAAGTTTTCTAACTCTTAGAAAATTCCTCTTCCTCGCCTAGGATATGTAATTGGCTTTTGTGTGTGACCCATTTAGTTTTACCATTCATTAGACATGGATTTGCAACTCTTTGTGACTTTGGAATATCAAATGTTCAATTTAGTTTAAACTCCTTTAAATTAAATGGTTCAATTCAATTAATCTCCATTAATTGAAGAGTACCCAATCTCCATGGTTGATATCCAACCTCAAGCCTATGGAGCCCAACCAATTGGCCAAAATGAATGCTTTTGAAAAAGCATTCTACTTCCATGCATTCCATGTAAATATGGTCCTTCTATCTCATATCTCCTAAACGAGGTCTAGGGCAAGATATTTATCGGCTCCCTAGTAGCCTTGATACTATGTATCTATTCAAATATTTGATTTTGATTTATGACTTCATCTTTGGAAAACTCTTTTTTCAAATTTTTATACTGCCTTATGTAAAGTCTCATTAGAATCGATCATTATAGAATACATAAGAGATGCACTTGCTCTTGAAAATGATGAGGAGTCGGATCCCATCTTGAATCTCATAAACCTCTATGTCTAAGTAACTCATACCCAGCGTCCACCTAAACAACCTGTTATGTGGCCAAGAAAGAGCCAAAGCATGAGGACCTAAACATAAGGTTACTAGGGATCCTCAGGTCAAAGGACTAGTTATATATACTTGCATAGGCTGGAAAACTTGCCACTACCAACTTGCCAATTAGGCTATCTAGCTGATTCTCCTAGCTGGTCTTCGGTGCCTTGTTCCCCAACAAGTATCCACTAACATGCACCCATATCGCATATAGCATTTCTTATGGAATGGAGTAATATATAGCTTTTAGATTCATGCATTGCTAGTGCAAGTCTGTCTGGATCTTAGATGCTCTGTCTCGTAAGATCCTATGCTTGGAAGATTTAAGATTACGATCGTGTAAGACTTATTCTTTGATCACTACCTAATGCCTGACTAAGTCTTATCGTCTTGTGTGATCTAAGAGTTTCAACCATATGCTAGCGAAGAAAATATAAGCATAAGATGAAGATGGCCATTTAAAGAATATCATCCAATCAAGATTATATCACAAGGGAAATTATTTACATGCCAATCTAAATAGCTTGTATGGCATTATTCTAACAAGGTGGCAATGTCTCAACATTTAAAAAATATTCAAAGAAAACTTTCTAACTTCGGTGAGTCCACAGATCATCGCGTACTTATTGTGATGCAGTGCCCCGTCTAAGAGGTGCTTACTTTGAATCGAGGTGTTACTCCAATCAATTTTTTTTCTTTAAAGCCATTGACATACCTCCAAAAAATTCTCAAGCTAAGAAATTTCAATACTTAAAATAGAAGCTAATTAGGCTAAAAATGACAGGCACACCCAAGTTCTCATAACAAGTCACAATTGCTCAAGTGCCCATAATTTAACTTATATTTTAACATCATTTATCAGGAACTCTAATCTATCACACTTTGCAGTAGAAAGATACTATTTTAAACTATGCCTCTGTTGCATTATAACCATAACATCTCACCTTCTTACCACTACAAATGCTATGATAACAATATTTACACTATGCCAAAAGGTAGCCCAAGTTCAAGGTGCCTTCTGCTCTTTAGTTTGACCAAAGAACAAAAAGGAACAACACAAAGAAGGTGAGTCCAAGTGACTCAAATATCTGGATATTGGAAGATTGAAAGAGTTTAAGGAATTTGCAAATTAAAACCAGAAACTAGTATTCTTGTACAATACTTTAAGAGCTGACTCAATACCATCCCATACCGACAAAGACTCATTTCAAATTTAATGCATTTCATGGAAGATTTCAAAACTCAAAGACATGATTAGTTTTGAGAAACCCAGTGAACAAGTTATTCCATGAAAATCTCAAGTTTCAAAATCCAAGATTTTGATCAGTTTTATAAAACAAGCTAGACGAGAACATTTTATAAAATTAGTGATACAAGTATATTTCACATGTACGATTGTGTAATGGCCTTCTCCCTTGTGTCTCTCAGTTTTGTATAAATGATATGACCATAAACTGGCCTACCCTTTCATATCACCTTGATATTGTATTAACATTATGACCATAAAATGGCCTACCTTCTTATATTGCCTTGACATAACTATAAAATGGTCTGCCTTCTTATATTGCCTCGACAAATGGCCAACTAGCCAAATAATAGTAGCATGAATTGTAAAATCGATCCTTGCCGATCAAGCTTTAAGCCATAGTCACTCCCAACTGTCTAAAGTCAAGATCGCAAACCAACAAAGCCATAACACTATTTTTATCACCAATTCCATGGTACAAATCTAGTATAGGAATCCAAGCATTGCACTGGGATTAGCATTCTGTTGATATAATCATAAAAAGTATGCCGTTAAGGCTATTTAGGGTTTACAAAGTAAAGCATCAATGTGAACTCAATAAAATAGTTTGGAAGAGGTCTAGTATTGAAATCTAGAGGTGCTAATGGGGATAGATTCAAGAGGGGCCCCTACTGGACATGCCATGTCAACTAGTGTGGCTCTTTACTCTATTTGGTACATATTTTATAGTACTAACCGAACAAGACATTTAAAAGAATCAAGTATACAATAAGGTACATGTTTGGAACAATTAGTATACATACTGGCTGATAAGGCCATTTTAGGTTTACAAAGTAAGGCATCAATGTAAACATAACAAAATAGTTTACTTAAAAAAAACACAAGCCACTCAGGTGTACAATTCAATTCTAGATAGAGTTTACAAATCCAAAGAACTTCACAGAGTTCAATTGAAAGTAGTCATTTTTATGAAAAAAATGGTAGAATACTAAGCAATTTCAAATCAAGTGAACCTCACAAGGTTTGATAGTAAACAATTATGGTAATCAGGATAGGTATTAAATTAGCAGAACCTAACAAGATCAATGATAGATATAGAATAAACTCACACAAGGAAAAACCAACTGATACATCCCTCATAGAGGGAACAATAATTAATAGAGTGTGGTAATCAAGCAAATATCATCCCACACAGGGGGTTATAAAGAAAATCAATAGGTACAAGAGGTGCCAGATTGGCAGACTCTCAAAGGACATATAAGCAAATATTTGAGAGGCTAGATCCTTATAGGGGTTCAACAAATATCGAATAACTATAATCAAGTCAAATACTAGAGTAGTGGAACCTCATCTTAATAGCCTCAGATACGCTATCACCGTCTATTAGTATGTGGGACCCACTTTTTCGTCACCCAATCCAATAGAATAGGTCCATTGTCAATATCCTGATTCAACCCTATTAATTACAATTATAATATCAATAATCTAAAATAGAAAAATATTTATCCAATATGGGAGTTTTAAGGTTCAATCAGTACTATCATTATGGTACGATTAATTATGCTGTTAATACAAAAATATTTGTGGGGTTTATATCGTTACTAGAAAAAGGGCACAATCATGTACTTATTTATATAATTAACCTCATACCATTATCCAAATCAAATTAACAACCCAATTATCTTAATTAACCCAATTATCGCCACTTAGGGTCTAAATTCATAAAATGAGGGTTTCTTCTCCTAATTACCTAATTAATCAAGATTATTATGCGATATAACAAAATCCAAGTCCATCAACTTATGTAATTGTATGCATGCCCTAGTTTTCTATAT
Source organism: Jacaranda copaia (assembly GCA_014898725.1). Taxonomy (NCBI): domain Eukaryota; kingdom Viridiplantae; phylum Streptophyta; class Magnoliopsida; order Lamiales; family Bignoniaceae; genus Jacaranda; species Jacaranda copaia. The sequence goes on along the minus strand of JACGDI010003958.1, from coordinate 595,350 downwards.
CAAATTGCACGTATTCTTCATTTACACAATACATTGTAACATTTGGAGACGTATATATACACGTGCATACAACTTTAACACAAAATTTTCATTTTTATCCAATATCTTTTCATTAAAGCTCTGAATGCATGATCAGCTTGCATGTATGTAATCACCTCAACAAGATAAAAATTTTGTCTAGTCATTGCCGCTGCCACGTAGCCACCACCATTCATTGGAAAACTTCACCACCACTACTTGAAGAAGCGTTTCAGCTTTATAAACCAAAGCCCTCAACCAATTTTAGTAAAAAACATCAAATAACTATCCAATTTTTGCTTGAAATCTGGTTTGCAATCTCACACCACCACGTCGGTTTGAGCTAAATTTCATCATTGTTGGTGAACTATTTTGAAATTTGAAGGCACCAACAAGTTTCTGGAGTTGAGTTCTACAAAACCCAGTCTCTACTTTTGTTAATTAATCACTGGGAACCTGCTCTCACCAAGCTCTACCGTTGTTAACTTTCGATTGCAATTTTCATTGTCATTCGCTGATCGTTTCCGCATGCATGTAGGTGTTCTGAAGTCTTGAAATAGAGAGAAAGATGATGGTTAGGTTGGATTTGTGTTTTGGGGTTTGCTGAAGGTGACGTCAGAGAAGGGGAAGGAGAGGGTGATTAGTGGGGAGGAAGAAATTATGAGGGGTGAATTTGGAAAGTAGCTATTTAAAGAATTATCCTTATCTGAATTACAAATTCACCCAATAATTTTTTTTAACTTCAGTTAGGTCCAAAAGTTTTAATTTAAAGCAATTTAGCCACCAAATTTTATAAAGCCTCACATTGGGTCCACTAGTTTATAAAAATTAAACATTTGCTCCTCATAATTTAACAAATGGTATGATTAAGTCTTTTATATTTTCATTTTAACCCATAAAACTTTCAAAATTCTTACAATCAAATCCTTTTCATTTATTTTTCAAGCACTGAAACACCCCTAAAATTTGGTATTTTTGAAAATAAGTTTTAAAAAGTAAAATATTAAGTTTGGCAGATTTAGGGTTTGGAAAATAAATGAAAAGGACTTGATTGTAAGAATTTTGAAAGTTTTGTGGGTTAAAACACAAATATAAAAGACTTAATCATACCATTTGTTAAATTATGAGGGGTTAATATTTATTTTTTATAAACTAGTGGCCTAATGTGAGGCTTTATAAAATATGGTGGCTAAATTGGTTTAAATTAAAACTTTTGGACCTAGCTAAAATTGCAAAAAAAATTATTAGGGTCAATTTGTAATTCAAATGAGGTTAATTCTTTAAATAGCTACTTTTTAAATTCACCCCTTACAATTTCTTTTTCCTCACCAATCACCCTCTCCTTTTCCTTATTTGGCATCACCTTTGGCGAACCCCAAAACACAAATCCAATTCGACCATCTTCTTCCTTTCCACTTTAGGACTTCAAAACACCTATATGCAGATGGAGGTGGGTGGTGAACAACAGTGAAAATTGCGACTGAAAGTTGACCATGGCGGAGCTTGGTAGGAGCAGATTCCTAGCGACTAATTGACAAAAGCAAAGACTAGGCTTTATGTTGGAATAGTGCCCTGTAAGCTAATGAGAATGGCCTTCTAAACTATTTTATTATGAGATAGTCTTGATTGAATAATATTTTTTATATGACCATCTTTATCATATGCTCTTTATTTACTTCACTAGTATTAAGATAAAGCCCCTAGATCACACAAGATGATAGGACTTGATCATGCACTAGGTGGTGATCATTGAATAAGTTTCACACGATCGTGATCTTAAATCTTCCAAGTCATAAGATCTTATGAGATAGGGTATCTAAGATCCAGATAGACTTGCACTAACGATGCATAAATCCAAGGGTTGGAGATTGCTCAATTCCATGAGCAACTATATGAGATACGAGTGCATGTTAGTAGGTGCGTGTTAGGGAACAAGGCACTAAAAACCCATTGGAGAATCCACTAGAAAGCTATAGTGGCAAGTTGTTAGTGGCTAGTGCTCCTGCTTACGCTAGTGCATATTGTTAGTCCTCTGATTTGAGGGTCCATGGTGACCTTGTGTCCAGTCCTATGCTTTAACTCTTCCCTAACCACCTAGCGGGTCTTTTAGGTTGAAATTGGGTATGAGCTACTTGGTATGGAAATTTGTGAGATCCAAGATGGAATCTGACTCTTCGTCTTTATGAAGGGCAATCGCATCTCTTATGTGTTCTATAATGATTAATTCCAAGAAATCCTTGTGCAAGGTGATGTTACAATTTGGGAAGTTGTTTCCAAAGATAAGGTCACAAAGGGAATCAAATATTAAGAATAGAAACATAGCATTGAGGCTATTAGGGAGCCGACAAATTTCTTATCCTAGGCATCTTTTGGGAGATAGGAGACGAAAGAACCATATTTGTATGGTACGCATAATGCTAGAATGGTTCTTCAATAGCATTCATTTTGGCCAATTAGTTGGGCTTCATAGCTTGAGGTTGGACATCAACCATGGAGATTGGGTACTCTTCAATTAATGAGATTAATTGAATTGAGTTACTTAGTTTAAAGGAGTTTAAACTAAAGTGAATATTTGATATTCCAAAAGTCACAAAGAGTTGTGAGCCCATGTCCAATGAATGGTAGAACCTAATGGGTCACACACAAAAGCTAATGACATGGTCTATTGAAAGAAGGAGAATTCTCTTAAAATGGAGAATTCTCTACTTGAACTAGGCTTACATTGTTATTGATGAACGGAAGACCTATAGGCTGGATACACGATAATGTAATG
>JACGDI010003958.1:580620-592459 GCA_014898725.1 Jacaranda copaia | reverse complement strand
AAATAGAGAAAAGGCAAAATGTACAATCACATGTATAATTGAAAAAATAATTCTAAAAACTTCCAACCATACATTAAAAAATATAAATTATTAATATGTGTTTGTAGATTGAAAAAAATATATTTGTAGATTTATATTTCATGGTTTTTTGTGTTTGAAAATTTATTTAGTTATTAAATTTTTAAATTTTTTGTTATTTTTGAAAATTAGTTAATTTGAAAATAAATTTGTTTTTATATTTTATTAAACAAGTTATTTCAAAATTTAAATTATATTTTAAGTACTATTAATTTTAAATTATATTTAGAAATAATTTTTTTTAATTTAAATTTTAAAATTAAAATAACCATTCCAAATTTTAAATATAATTAAAAAATATTTAAATTAAAAGTATAATTTAAATTTTAAAATTTATTTCTAAATTTAATTCCAAATTAACTAATTTTAAAAATAACAAAAAAATTTAACCAATTAATAATTAAATAAATTTCCAAACACAAAAAATTATTAAATAGAAATTATGATTTTTCTCATGTTTAGAAAAGTTATTTAATTTAACTTTGTTAAATACTTTTGTAACACCCTAAATTTCTAATTCTTAAACCATAAATTTTTATGTCAATAAAATAACATATAGATCAAATAAATTAGGTCTAAATTCCTCTTGAATTAATTTAATTAAGGCTTATGAATACATTGAAGAAACTTGAGGGACTAAAAAATAATTAAGTCAGAGCTTAATTGTAAGAAATTACAAATGTTGGGAGTGGAAACACAAAGATAAGATCATTTGAGGGTCAGATTGAAGTCTTGGGACTAAATTAAAGGTAGTTTAAAATTGGAGGGGCTTAATTATAGATTATGGAATGTCCCCCTCACTCACCATGCCCAGATTCTAGCCATAAAACCTAAATCTATCATCGTAGGATTACTCTACTCATCATGGTGAACAAAACCATACCAAACTTGATTGACAACACTAAAGAAATCACTAGAAAACTTGAGGGTGGTAGACTTGGATGACGGTGGTGTCAATTTGATGAAACAAAAGGTGGTGGCAGAGAATTGGCAATGGTGTGACACTATGTCTTTACAGTAACTTTGGATTGTCAATTGACCTGCTTGCTGGCATCAGAATTTAGAACTGTATAAGGGGTTTTGCTCACATGAAAGAGACACACCTATTAATGGTGGTGGTTTCCAAATTGTTATAACGATAGGGGTTAATTGATTTTTGGTCAACTTGTACTTTCCAAATTTTCTAAAAGAAATGGGGGTTCAATTAAAACACCATTTTTATAAAATGTGATTTTTCTAAATTTCAAATTTGAACTATAAATTTTCAAATAACATCAATTAAGTCCTTGCAATTTTTGAAAATTAAAGCTTTAACCCCGTTGACCAAAATTCTTCCATGGAAACCCCAATATTTTCAAAAAATGCTCAATCAAGTTTCTTGAAATTATAATTCTAACCCCTAAGCTTTCAATATTTTTTCAAGCAAGTCCTTTTTATTTATTTTTGAAATATCAAATTTTAGGGGTGTTATAGACTCCCCCCCTTAAAAGAATCTAATCCCTAGATTCTCATATGAGTACTAATCCGTCTGGTAGAATATAAGTAAATTTGATCAGTCGATCTACATCTTCTCTTCCTTACATTATGCTAGGATTATTTCTTCAAGTCCTAATGTATCTTCGTGTCTCTCAATGCATCATATATCTCGACCTATGTGCTTTACTAGTGATCTTTTTTCCATTTCTTCCAACACACATATCTTCTTACGGAATAGAATACCTTGATCTTCGGTATTGAACTTAAACTCTCCAAAACTTCCAAACTTTCCTTTGATTTCAACATTCATATATCTTTGGCTCAGGGCTTATCATATTTTATCCTATGATTCAGTTGCACTAATCTCCGCAATCCTACTCATTGTATTAATTTTTAGCATTGCACCCATTCTTAGGCTTTCTAATACTTTTTCGTCTAGTAAGTAAATAATTCCAGCCTATCAGCTCAAGCATTGGCTGCTATATCTGCCTTTTTAGGTGATAGTGATGAAAGAATCATAATCTTTTAGTATTTCCATCCATCATGTTGTCTCATCTTCAAATCCTCATTTCAGTCAAATGGTTGACTTTTTTAAGTTAATTTAATCAACGTGTCAACTATATTAGAAAAGTTCTGCACAATCTTCATAATAGTTGACAAGACATAGAAAACTACGAACTTCTGTCACATTTTTTGATCTCTTTCAGTTAACTATCACTTCTATCTAAGAGAAATCAATTGCTATCCTATTTTGAGGTATGATATGTCCCAAAATGCCACTTTTTCTATCCAAAACTCACACTTTACTAAATTTGGTATACACCCGATGCTCTTTTAGAGTTTTGAGAACTAAGTGCAAGTGCTTCGTATGCTCTTATCTGGATTTGGAAAATACTAGTATGTCATTGATACAGATGACTACAAACTAGTCTAGATACAGCTTAAAAATTCAATACATTAAGTCCATGAATGCTGCTGGCGCATTAGTTAGTCCGAAGGGCATCACCATAAATTCAAAGTGACTATACTGAGAATTGAAGCATGTCTTTAGGATATCCTTTTCTTTGATTTTTAATTAGGAGTACCCTTGTCTCAAATCTAGCTTTGAAAAGATTCTTGACCCTTGTAGCAGATCAAACAATTCCTCTAAATGTGGTAGGGGATACTTATTCTTGATTGTGGCCTTGTTTAATTCTCTGTAATTGATGCACATCCTTAAAGACCCATCATTCTTTTTGACAAATAGCATTAGGGCTCCCCAAGGGGATGTGCTTGATCTAATGAACCCCTTTTCCAGTAGCTTCTGAAGTTGGTTCTGCAATTCTTTAAGCTCCACGAGTGCCATTCGATAAGGGGTCTTAAAAAAGGGTGTGGTCCCAAGGATAGTGTGAATTACCAATTTTATCTCCCTATCAGGGTAACAAGTTTAATCCTTTTAGAAATACTTTCGGTTACTCAGCTACCACTTCCACCTCCTCAATTTTAACTATATCTTGGGGCTTATTGATAAGATATGCCAAGAATCCTTGCCCACCTTCCCTAAAAATCTTCTTGGCTTTTAGTGCAGATATAATAGGTACCTAGAAAGTGTCATTTGTGGAATGATGTGTAGGTACTATGGTCTTATCCCCAAAGGTGAGGCACTTGGTGTGATAATTCACATATGCCTAATATTTATATAACCAATCCATCCCAAAGATTAGATTATATCCTTTTATAGGCATTAATATAAGATTAGCTAGATATACCCCATCCCTAATCAAAATCAAGCAATCTCGATAGATAATATCTGTCATTAACCTTTCTTAAGGGTGTTTGAATTTCTATCTGATACGCCATAACTTCAAGTTGCATATTTAATTTTTCATACATATTCGTAGATATGAAAGAATACGAAGCTCCTGGATCACCAACCACCACTGGGAAGGCTATTAATCAAAGCCTTAGAGTAGTTGTACCACCGTGTGCCGCTGCGTTGGTGTCTTTTAGTTTCTCCATTACTGGTGGTAGGAAATGAAAACTAAAGCCACCAACTTCTTACTAGAGCTTAACCCAACATCAATCGCTGACCAAAAACTAGGTTTAGCCATAGCTCCGCCATCGCCCGTCAACACCATCACTACCCAATTTTTGGCTTCCAATTTTCGATGACTAGCTGTTCATTAAGCCATGCATGTGGTGTGAAAGTGTAGTCGGAGGTGTGGGGAATGTTTTAACCAATTTTGTTTGGAGAAAAACTGGCTGCTGGAGGTGATCGCCAAAGGTGGTAGTGGTGGTTGTGGGAGGAAGAATGAAGAAGGAATGGGAGTTCAATTGCAAACGCCACTTTTATAAAATGTGATTTTTCTAAATTTCATATTTAGCCCATAAATTTTCAAATAACATCAACTAAGTCCTCACAATTTTTGAAAAATAAAGCTTCGACCCGATAGACCAAAATTCTTCCATGCGGACCCCAACATTTTCAAAAAGTGCTCAATCAAGTTTTCTAAAATTATAATTCTAACTGCAAAACTTTCAAAATTTTTGCAAGCAAGTCCTTTTTATTTATTTTTTAAAATACTGAATTTTAGGAGTGTTACACTATTCATACTATGTGCGGGTGCCTTAATGATTGAAAACACAATCGAGCTCTGGTTGATTCCTCGTGTTTAATTATTATTATTATTATTATTATTATTATTATTATTATTATTATTATTATTATTATTATTATTAGATGTGTAAATAGGAAAACAAAGATATTATTATAATTCAAATGGAAGAGGACAGTTATAAATTTATAATATGAGATTTAATATTTCAATCATAGTTGCAAAATATCTTTTAACACTTTTATTGAGAAGAGAAAAAAAAAATTATCTTAAGTTATTCATACTCAAAATTTTATATTTTTAAAATATATCTTTCTTTATTTAACATTTCTAATGTATTAAATTCTAATTATAAAATTTAGGTGTTGAATTAATATATTTAATTAAAATTACGAGCTTTAATTATGCAACTCCAAGTATATTCAAACTAAATTGTGTATATCATGCAACCAAAATTTTCTAAAGCTTAAATTTGATTAAATAAATATAAGTTTAATTTTTAAATTAGTTCAATAACAAAATTTTGGAGGGGAGGATTCAAAAATCATGTCTTTAATCTTAAAGTGCACTAAATTTAAAGAGAAAACTTTAGAAATTTCGTTTTTTCTTAATGCATTTGATAACAAGCAAAGCCAGTTTTTAAGATTTTTGACAGAAATTTATATTTATAATGCGTTAATATCTTACTGTTAATTTTTTTTATTTTGAGATAAATTAAAAAAAAAAGAATATCAATAATCATACATTTGTAGTTAGAAGTGCCAGTTCAATAAAATTGATTTGAGAATTGCTACTTTTACTTAAAATAGTTCAATAGATTTTTTTTAAACCATGGGCAATGCTACTTTTTAAATAATTAATTTTTTGTTTATTATAAAAATATTTCTCTTAAAAAAGGCTATTTTTCTTGAATTGAAAATTTTGTTTTATTATTATAAAAAAATTTCCTCCCAAATATTAACTAAATTATTTGATATATCCAAAAAATGATCAAACTCCCTAGTCAATTGCTACTTTTACTTTGAATTTTAAAGACGAGTTGATATACTTCATTTTTAATATTATCAAAATTAAATGAATTATTATAAATTAGACTTACATCCAACTTGATAAGAGTTTTTATTCTTAATGAAGAATAAACTTTTCCAAACAATTTTTGCAGACAACTCAAACTTAGTTTGAAAATAAATAGAAACTCTAAATTATGTCCAAAATGACTGATTTTTTTCATTTATACTATTATTAATAAAAATAAATTTAATTTAAAAAATTAAAAAAATATAAAATTTTTAAATAATAATTCAAAATTTAAAATCATGTTCCAAATACTAAATGAATAATAAGTTAAATACTAGATAAATCTAATGTGTAGTTTAAAATTGAGATATACTTTGAATTAATAATAAAAAGTTCCATACAATAACTTGTTATGAAAAATATATATAATTTATATTAGAAGTTTTTATTACATAACTCTATATATAGATATATATATTTATAAAAATATAAAACAAAGACCTATTAAAAGTAAATTGGATTTTTTTTTCAGGTTTGTTTGGAAGTTCAGCCTTACTTTGTTGTCTTTTTATTTTAGGTATGAGGCTTTAGATTATTTCATTTTGTAGGTTAGTATATCGTTTTAGCTATTAATTGCTATTTGTATAATTTAGGTATATTGTAGAAAATATTTAATTATAATAAGTTTAGGCTTTAGAAAAACTTATCTTGACTAATACCAATCTCTATTAATTTGAATTTGCAATCTTAATTAAAATAAGTTCATCGTACTTATCCTTACCCTTATATAAAAGTTCAACCCATGGTAAGAAATAAAATTTGTAAAAGTATTACTATACAATTGAGAATTTTAATTCATCGTTGTATTCTAATTATCAACCATTTCTAATCCCGGTTCTCTTCTCCTTCGCTTCCCTCTAGTAAGCATTTCTCTCCACTGTCTCCATGGTAAGAATTGCGAAATGTAGTCTCTCTTTTATTTTCTATTTTATTTTCCTTTTACTCCTTGTATTTCTGGTAGAATTGATCTTAAGTGGGAGGATTTTAGTTCTATAATTACGGGAATTTGGTGTGAGAACCCTCTCATTTACTTCTTGTTTTTTTCTCTTTGTTTTCTTATTGAGCTTTGATTGGGTTTGTTGATGCTCACTAGTTTACAGTTATGGGACAAGTATAATTTTGTGTATCTAGCATGTTTTGCTGCTGCACAGTTTGTATAATTCTAGTACAAGTGCTGTCTTGCAGGTTTTTTTTCTTTTTTAATTTTCATCCTGCTACTGGATAGTGTCAAGGAAATTTAAATATGAAACTTTGATGGAATCTGTATGAGCCTGTCTTAGTCATTGGTACAAGAGATGATTGTTCATCTGGAAAGAAGTGGTTTTGGTCTAGGGGCCGTAGTTGATAAGCTCTGTTGAATGTTTATCTTACTACTTAGTTGATGATTAGTGGATGATGCAAATGAAATAATATTTATGTTCAGAAGTCTTGGATCCTTAGTTGCTTGAAAACCCAAGAATTTATGGAAATGGTCTTCATAAGATTTTGATGGTTTTGCTATGATTAAAATGGTTACTACACAGGACTTAGATTCACATAATTTAGCTGCTCTTCTATAGCAAAACTTATAGAAAACAGGTCTGGGATAAACTGAACTGAGTTGTGCTAAATTTGGTTCTCTTGGAATTCACGATTAACTTCTAAGGAATTTTGACTGGATTGACTATCAGCTGGTCTTGGTGTTCTTCAGAATTTTTGAACTGATGGATTTTCTGGCCTTGCTGATGTTGCTATACAGAGCCCTCCTCTCAAATTTTGGATAGAAAGTTATTTTATTTTGTTATAATCTGGCGACTCTAGTGATTGATGTTGATCCTCTTAGCAGCTGACGTTTATGTTTCTGCAATTTCTTTTTTGAAAAATGTGGGTGCAGTTTGGAAATGTTTGCTATTTCACAGAATTTAGCTACTCTTCCTTGCTGCTATTTTATTGGTTCCATTACTTTTGATGGACTACTTTGCTGTCAATTTTGTTGGAAACTTTCTGAATTGTGAGTCTAAATGATTGAATCTAGTCCCAGAACAATTAGAATGGAGATGGAATGTAGTACAGAATGAGGGAACAAATTTTACATGGAAATTCTGTACAGCGCAAAATTTTGATTCAAATGTTTGAATAGCTGGAGTGGTCTGTGAAGATTTTGCAACTGCAAATACTCTGCTTTTTTTCCCAAGAATTTTCTGATGAAAATTATTGCAGGAAATTGCTGACAAGCCTTTTGATTTTGATTATTGTAGCTAATTTTAGATTTAGAGTTGCTTTTATTGATGCAAATTAAGGGAAAGCGGCGCCCTGGTTATTTGATAAAGTGTTGGATTGAAGAGTTGATTTGGGTACTGGAGGAAGCATTTTAATTGCAGAGATAGTGGCTGCAAAATTTTTTGTCTTTTGTTGGAATGGGGACTCAGACGCAGCACTTTAATTGGAAGCTTGGTTGCTAATAAAGTGATTCAGTCTTTTTGTTGGAATGGGGGCTTGAACCCAGCACTTCAATTGGATACTCTGCGGGCTGCTAAATGTTCAATTTTTTGTTGGAGTGGGGACTTGAACCCAGCCGCGCACCAGGAGGATGCAAATTTGACACAATTTTCACTGAAAGGTCGAATCAAACCCTACTCTTTTGGAAGGTAGGTCAATTGTTTGGCTGAAATTTTTTTGCATTAATGGGGAGTATGGACCAACTTAGTGGGGCGGCCAGATTATGTGTTAAATACTTGCGGGAGTGGGAAATTGTTCTTTGTACAGGAAACAATTTTAAGTGGAGTCAAAGCCTCAAAGGCTACTGCGAGGTGGAATGGATTATATCCATCTTTTACTTGATTAAAAAAAAATAAAGTATGTCAATCTTCAAAATTACTTTTGTTAACTTATTTGATGTATTTTCTGTCCTTTTAGGGGAAATTAGTAGCAATTGAGAAATGACAACATTGTAAGGGAAGTTAGTATTTTTTTATTTAAATTTTGCTCAAAGCTCTTAACATGTAATTTTTCTTCTTGGTTTCTAATATACATGGAACTTATTAAAAAAATTAAAAGAGATTTTTTATATTTTTCTGAAAAATAGTAAGTGTTAAAGTCCATTAGATCACCGGGAGTAACTTTTATTGATAACGTAATGCTAATTGTTTTTATTATTTTTTAGCAACCATGCAAAGTTAGTCCCAATGAGTATATATTTAGCAACCAAATTAATTAGTTGTTAATGATCTACTCAAAAGACTTATAACAACCATTTAAACTTTATTGCTAAATTGGTCGTTTTTAACATTTTACTTATAGTTACCATGAAAATTCTTACTAAAAATTCTAACTTTGGTCGCTAATACTTGTCAAAATATAGTGACCATTTATAGCCACTAAATATTGATTTGTCACAATATGGTCTACAAAATATAATTTTAGCAACCAAATAACTTTCGATCGCTCAAAGTTTAACTATAGTAATTATTTTATCATTGTCATAGAGAATTTCGTTGTTAAAGCCAATTTTTCTTGTCATGTGAGTAAACCTTTGCATGAAAAAAAAAAATTAGATGACTTTATACAACTAGGCAATTTCAACTAAATGAGTCACCGAATGCAATTGTCATTTTCAAAAACTTCAATCAAATAAATAAGTTAATTAAAAAAAATAGAGTGATAGAGGAGTTAATTAAGAGCACAAATAACGTGCTCAAAAAATTGGAACATAAATATAAACAAATAAAATAAAACCTAAACAATAAAAATAGAATATGGAGAGAGCACTAGGCGACAGAGAAAGCGCATGTGACAGAGAAAGTGCACAATGATAGAGAGAGAGAGAGAGAGAGAGAGCACGACAACGAAGAGAGCACACAATGATGGAGACAGTGCACAACCAACAACGTTGCAAGTGCGGAGGAGCAAGAGTAGGTGAGCGTCTTGGTCACTTCTCTAGTGAGGCAGGGCTTATAGAGAAGCTGGAAATGGAAATAGGGATTTGAAAAATGAGATAAAGAAAAAATTAAGTTTTAAAAAATAAAGAAGTTATATATAATAATAATAATAATAATAATATAAATATATTCAATTATATTATTGAATATCAAACTCTAATATTTTGAAATTCAATTTGGATTCAATTAATATATTAAATATTATATCAGATTCAAATTCAAATTTAAATTTGAGTCTAGTATTTGAATTTGAATTTCTAATTATTTTATAAGTGATATAGGATAACATAGTAGGCCCAACAGGCTCAACATTGAGTGAAATAGTCTAGGAGGACCAACATCAAGTCTGTTTGATCAACCAGTATCGACCTCACTTAATAGGATCCGCGGTCGACCCGCATTGACCTTAGGACCACTCTAGGTGTTCTGATAGTCAGGTCTGGTCAACATGCATTGACCTCAAGACCCACCCTAGCGTTCATTTAGATCTCTGCCACATTTATTAGTTTAACAGGCTGCATGCCTCTACATTAATGATGCGTGACAATCGGTACAGCCACTGCCACCAACTCTATCAACCATGCCATCACCTTTGGTAGAGAGGCGCCTCCAGAGGTACTGTTCATCTAGGAAAACAAGAGATTTAGCTACTTGGAATAGTACCGAGATCTGGACATGGAATGACCACCAATCTCCTGGCAAAGACAAAAGTCAGTACATCTGATAAGGGCACCAGAGTCAAATCACACCTGGAGAAGGCTATAAATACTTCAGACTCAACTACGCTCAAGGTAATGGCCAATATGCTATAAGCCTTATACACTTTTTGTATTCTGTTCAATTTTCATATCTCGATCAGAACTAACTTGAGCGTTGGAATGCCTTAGCCGGAGGCACCTCAGCTAGTTTAATGTATGTTGTCGTTGCAGATCTCAGACCGCAAGAGACATATAGTTTTGATTACTTGACCTCCCTAGTTGAATCTACCCTAAATATTACCCTTTCACTATACGCAACTTTCAGCCACACCAGTTTTGGCGCCGTTTATGGGAAACCATTGAGATTGCAGCAAGAAAAATGGTAAACACATGCAAAGAAGTACCTAGAAGGGAGGAGAATAGGAGGTCCACTTCTCCACCTCTTCCTAAACCCCCAGCAAGATACACACGCTCCGAGCACCAGCGCCCCTTAGGAGTAGGTAGTGACGCTTACCATGCCCCAGTTGATGCAGCTGATAAATGAACAGATTTCAACTCAAATATCAGCCTAGCTATCTGTTGCTCTGAACAAGCATACTATAGTGCCTGTTCCCACTGCCAGTGCAACTCCGTAGCTGTCCCCATTGGAAATAGGTCTCCTGAGAACAGTTGCGGCTATCGAGAATCCAGGCAGCCGCCCGCCAGGGGAGAAGTCAGTCCTAGACACTCGTAGAAAGAAAGGAGACATCTAGAAATGCAGAAGGAGGTAGCGGACTCGGTAGATCACGCCAGACCTAATTGAGCCATGCAATGCGATAAGGTCCAATGCTTTAGGCGTGACTACTGCGAAGAGAAAGGAGAGTCTATAGACTTGTTCATTGGCCCATTCGAGCCTCGCAGCGCGATAGGGCCGAGCGTCTTAAATTGAGTTTTGATCAGAATGCCACCTAGGTAAATCGGGATGAGTGGAAAGAAGTATCGCATCAAGTCCAATAGCTAAACAGATGCCTCGATGAGATTTTGAGGAGAAATACTGACAAAGCACCAAACTTGGAGGCTCCTCAAAGATTTCATCGGGAGAGAGGGTCCCCATTCATTCAGGATATAATCGATGAGTGCATCGCCATGGATGCCAAAGTTCCTATCGATTTGCTAAGGTACAATGGTTCTACCGACCCCAATGAGCATCTCATGCAGTTTGAGCACATGATGCAGCTGCACGGACATAATGAATACATCTATGCCAAGATGATAGTGACCACTTTCTAAGACATCGCACTAGACTAGTTTATGAAGCTTGAATCATCATCGATTTACTCCTATGATTAGCTATGCGATAAATTCTTGCACCAGTTTGCCAGCAGAAGTAAGGTTAAGCTCCCCCATACCCACCTCCATACCATCAAGCAAGGCGAGGGGGAGTCCCTTCGTGATTTCTTTACTAAATTTAACATGGAGGTCCTAAAAATAAATAACCCCAAGATTGAGTTATTGATCGACGTGTTGTTCTTGGGGCTCAGGCACAAAGAATGCGCCAATGCTTTAGTGCAGGAATGGCCAGGGTTGATGGAGGAGCTGCTCGACCTGATAGAAAGGTATATGATACAGGAGAAAATGAATAAGCTCAAGTTTGGATCCTCCGAAGTCAAGAAGAAAAAGAAGGAGAGAGACGACCAGAAATAAAAAGAGCAAGGTCGATCTCCGATCAAGCGCTTCCATGACTATACTCCATTAAATATCCCGAGGAAGGAGGTCCTGTATGTCATCCAACATGATAACCTCCTTAAAAAACCCAGAAAGCTGAAGGAGACTAAAGCCATGAAGAAATTAAAGAAATACTGCCACTTCCACAAACAGAAAGGGCATGACATGGATGAGTGCTTCAATCTCCAAGACAAGATCGAGAGGTTGATCAAGTAGGGCCATCTCAGAAAATACATAGCCGTGGACACCTAGACTAAAGGGGAAAAAATCGATCGAACTCCCCGTAGAGAAAGGT
>JACGDI010003958.1:508687-558234 GCA_014898725.1 Jacaranda copaia | reverse complement strand
TCAACTCAATCCACCGGACTTCCGGACCATTCAGCTCATTGCAGCATCAATACCTATACTACCATTAAATTATTACATTAATTAAAATCAAATTAAATTTAACATTGATACTGATTACCAATAATATTGGTGTCCTTTTGCGAAAATCAGCAAATTAAATTTGGCTTATGCCCCGATAAGGTGATTGCGTAGAGTTAAAGTTCAAGTTTATCCAATGAATGATTAGATGTACTTTTTGATTTTAAGAGTTGATATTTATATTGATTAAGGGCTTAATTCATTAGGCTTATTGACCCTTTTCTAATTTACATTTTTTTTTACTTAGACTTTTTGTTTTTTTGCCCTCACAGTCTTATTTTTTTCATAACATCAATTTTTACTTTTAATTTAGAAATTTATTTACATATAGAAAGTATAAAACAAAAACTAATTTTGTTTACCTTAACAATTAATTTTATTAATTCATATTAAACATTTCTTTAATGTAATTTTGAAATAGTTCAAATAATTTAACATCTGATCAACTTGTAAACTCTTAGGTCTTTTTGATTTGTTGTTCTCGAGAAGTCTTGCTAAATGCATTGCATTCTTTAAAAGGCTCAGCTAATTTGAAAACTCCTTATTTTTGAAAAGTAACCTATTTTAAGCTGAGATGAGTTTTTAAGGTAGATTTTCACTTTTCTTTTTTCTTTGTTCCATAACTTGTGTTTTCTAACTCTTTTGAATAAGTAAAAAGCTTTTTTTGGGAAATTTTAATTTGAGAGTGAGATATGTCTAGTAATGGAAGTGGGATAATGGATAACAGGGCCAAATTTGAGTTGGAGTTTGAAAGTTCAGTAAAAATCTACAACTAGCGATTGTATATGAAATTGTTTTCTATTTAAAGTTTTATTCCTTTGAATTCATATATCATCAAGTAAAGAATGTTGATAAAGCAGAAGTACCTTATAATATCACTGCATATTTGATCCAAAAAATATAATATGATTTTTATAATTATTGTTGTTACTTTGTTCTATTGTAACAACTACTCCTACGAACTATTAAAGCAATGATTTCATTTAAATGTTATTTAATCTTTTTCAATATGATTGAGGTAAATTTACATTATTATATTATTATAAGATTGTTTAAGAAATATCTTTATTCACTTTATAGGAGTGGTTTCGTAGCACAAAATAATTAAGGTTCTGTTCTTATGTCTTCTGATTGTTTTTTGAAAACAATTTTAGGAGAATGAATTTTTAGGAGAAATTTAGAGAATGTGTCAAATGTTCCTTTATGTTTTACGAAAACATGGAAAATTAATTGAGAATGAGTTGATTGTTCTTTTATGTTTTGGGAGGAGACAAATTTTACTGCATATGTCAAATTAATTTATTTTTTGTTGGGTTTGTACAATAAAAGTGATTTTTTTATGTAATATGTACATATATGTGCGTATCTATAATTGTATGATGTGTGTGTGTGTGTGTATGAGTAATCATTGATATATTGTTGAAATAAAATGATGTATAATTAATTTAATTGATAATTTATTTTAAAATTTATATTTTTATAGATTTAACATTAGTAAATGATGTATTATCTGGAAGAGAATATTTAGTTATAAATATTAATTATTTATAAAATTATAACTATTTCTTAAATATAAAAAATTGACTTATATCATAATTGTTAATGTTGGGTTATATAAAAAAAGTTAATTATTATACATTAATTTTAAACTAATGAATTACTATTTATTAAATAAAATATAATTATTTAACTATTTATTATTTATAATTTATGTACAAATAAACTTAGTTATTGATTTAAATAAAGTAATTTCTTTAATAATTTTATATCAATTCATCAAATTAAATACATAAATAATTTTATATTATATGAAATTAAGCCATTTTTAATTATTTATTAAACAAATAAATATAATATTTAATTATACATGAAATATAAATTATAATTAATATATAAATAACAAGTTAATTAAGTAATTAAATAAATTATTTTAATTAATTTAACATATTATTTAATTACTTTAACTCATTATTTGATTAATATATTATTTAGTAAATAAATTATTTAATAATAATCAAATAATTTTTACTTAAATTTTATTAATTTTCTCCACAATTACTTTAATTATATTAATATTAATTTACTAAACATAATAGATTATTAAATAAATATCACACTATAATTAAATTTTTTATTATAATTTTAAATAAATGCGGAGATTGATATTTAATGAAGATTACTTTTTTGAAAAAGATTAATTTATTTATTATATCAAATTAAAACATCTTAAGTTATTTATTAAATGAATTAATGCAATATTTAAATTAATAAATTAAATATTAAATATAACTAACATATTATTTAATTAATAAATAATTTAAATAATTTAATACATTATTTAGTAAATAAATTATTTAGTAATAATATAAATAATATTTAATCAAACATAATTAATTTTTTGATAATTATTTTAATTAAATTTGTCCTCGATAACCTACTCCAATACCACTTGTAGAGAAAAAGAAGACAAATGCAAAGTTACAACAACTTTAGAATAAGCTAATATTGGTCTCATAGCATGACATGACAGTAAGTGAGTACATTACCAAAGTTAAATCTTTAAGTCAAGAAATTTCAAAATTAAATCATTAAAATGCAATCGTTGAGACAAGAATGAGAAGGTTCATAATCCATGGGTTGCAACCCTAATTTCTTGATCTTGTCACGGCAACTCGTGGATAGGCACATGAGCCAACTTTAAATGAATTGGAATATATATTGGCAAATCAAAAGACTTTAGACAAACAAATGTCCAAAACCTCAATCAAAGATGAAGAAAAGGCTCCTTATAGTGGGAGAAGAAATACCCCAAAATATCATAAACAATCAGTGCTATAATTATGACAGGAAAGGTCATTATTCTTGAAATTTCTGATACAAACAAGCAGAAGGGAACATAGCTATATCGTCATATATTCAAAATGAAAGTGAAGAGGAATGGGATCTCCAAGGCTTCTTTGTTGTTGAAGAAATAAAAGAAGAAATGACAAAGAAAGTGGCACTCTTGTGTATAGAAGAAGAGACTACACTCACAACGGTAAGTAAGAATTTGATCATTTATGATGGTGATAATATTGTGGATTCCGGATGCTCTAACCACATGACATGAGACAAAGAAAAATTGGTAAGTATGTCTAAATACAAAGGAGGGCGAGTTGTGATTACAGCTAATAATTCTAATTTACCAATCACTGATATTGGCAAGACAATAATTGTACCTCATCATAGCCTGCGACAAGTATAGTTGCAGAACGTGTATCATATGCCATGTATGAAAAAGAATTTATTATCATTATCACAATTAACATCTAAAAATTATGCATTGTTTGGGCCAAATGATGTGAAGGTGTACCCAAGTCTCAAATTGATATGCACACCTCTTATGGAGGGGCGAAAGTAGAATTTGTTTATGTGATGTCAATCCAAGATGCCCATGTGGATAAAACTCATAAAAATGAGAAAGTTGATTTGTGGCATGAAAGATTAGGGCACGTGAGTTATCACAAATTAAAAGTAATGATAAAGAAACATGTGCTCAAGGGACTTCCTTAGCTAGATGTTTGAGAGGATATAGTGTGTGCAAGATGCCAGTATGGGAAAACACACTAATTGTCTTATAAGGAGTCAAAGTACAAAGCCAAAGGACCTCTTGAATTGGTGTATTCGAACACACTTGACTCGATAAAAAGAAGACAGATGTCACTTGTAGAAAAAAGGAAGATAGATGGCAAGTAACAAAATAAAATACAAGACAAATATTTGTATTATTATAACAAGCAAAGGGACAAATACATGTAAGCACTCAACACACCACTCAAATTTGTCTGCCTCACTTTTCCTCTCTTTTGCTTATTTGGAGCGAAGCCCACAACTCATATTTATATAGATGCTTAAGTTAGGTTAGTAAACTGACATTAAGCTTATTATTTAATATCATTAATTAAGTCTTTTAATGAACTAATTTAAACAAATAATCACGTGCTAAAATACCAAAATTTATGGAAGCTTTTGGCGGTCAACCGAGGCTTCAAGAGAGAAAAAGTCTTGTGCTCTTCAGAAGAGCTCACTAATATATATATATATATATATATGCCCAAATTTAAATCATTTTCTCCTTTAAACTCATCAAGAACAAATTAATTAATGCAACATTGTGTCAACATCCTCAGTTCGATGCTCTGCAACTGCATTCCCCTAGCTTGCATCCGATCATCCATGGGAAGTCGTGGATGGGGCAAGCGCCAACTGAAATGTTGTAATGTTCCAAAGAAGATTATGCAGAGTTCCAATCTCTGTCCATGCAAAGATCACTGACGAAGTCCATATATAGAAGCACTTTGGGTCCTACCGGCAGTTTAAATGTTGTAACGTGCCTTCGCCCATCTAGTTATCAAATCAAAGTGAGATACATATATATATATATATATATTTCCAGCTCCAAGGGTTCAAAAAAATTATGGTTCAACCATTTTCAATGGCTATTGATTTTTCATTTTCATACAAAACTTTCAATTCTTTTAGAGAAGTAACAACTTAATTCAATTTAAATAAAGAATTTTTTTTTTATTAACAACTAATGTATATAAACTGTTAGACAAACAACTAAATAAATTCTTCTTTCCATTAGTGGTTAAGATAGAGTCATAATTATATATCCATTTGACTCCTTTTCTCTTCTGATTTAATCATAATGTTAAAAAGAAAAAATTATACAATATTTATATATGAAAATGCTCTAGGCATTTTAATAATATCTTAGATATAATCATTCAAACGACACAATAGAAAGAAATTGCTTTGCATTTTTAAAGTTCAGTGTACACCAATTTTTATTATTACTAAAAATAAAAGCCTTCAAAATTTTCAAAAGTTGCCATTTAAATTGGTTGATGAAATTAATATCTATATGCATGCGCCTCTAATATGGGTGTCAATTTATGATCTATCGTTAAATCATAAATTTGCCATACAAATGTATGATTAACAATTCCTTTAATCGTATTAATGTATAAGTTATGCATTGGAACAATTGTGATTTGATTATACTCCAATATCATTGTAATAATGAAGAATCCGACTTATCTGACCTCTTATTACCCTCTAAAGCTAATAGGGTGTTTGGCTAAACTTATTTTAAACATCTTATAAGCTCCTCCATCTTATAAGATGTTTTTGGAACTTATAAGATGTTAGATCTTATTTTTAAAATAAGTTGTTGAGGTGTTTGAATAAAATAAGATCTTAGAGCTTAAAAGATGTTAAAAATGGCAATTTTGTAATTAAAATAATTAAAAATAAAGGAGCTTGTTAAGAGTTTAAAAATAAGTTAAAGTCTCCTTACTTTTTTTTAAAAAAAGCTTATAAGCTCATAATATCTTATTTTAGGATCTTATAAGCTCTTTTTTTTAAAAAATTACCAAATACTTTTTATTAACTTATAAGTTCTTAAACATCTTATAAGATATTTTGAAGAGCTTATAAGTTCATCCAGACACCCTCTAATTTAAATGACCTAAATGATTTATTATTGTTACATTCCGGAAATATATTGTTTGCTTATATGCATGTATATTATGTTTGTTAAATTGATTTGGAGCTTTTTTTCTAGTTTGATGGTCTAATGGTTATTATTTTTTATTACTGTCACATATCAATAGTTTATTAATTGAGCATGGCCATCTATATTATATTTAATTTTGAAATTTTTCTTTTTTCTTTTTTTTCACATTGACAATTAATGGTTCTTTTATTTTTTTATTTTAGATGAAAAAACAAAAAAAAATCTCGTATTTATATTTCAGTATATATCAAATCGGATAAATCAAAGAAATAATTAGCAGCGATAGTGATGATAAAATAATCATTACACTCCGCGAATGCCATAAATTGAAAGCATCATGTGAAACTTCTTGTGTAGAAGAGAATTGCAAAAAGTGAAAAAATAATTAATATGCTTATATAACTATGTCTAATAAGATTCAAAAATCTATAAGATGTTGAAACAACATGAATACTTTGCGAAATTGGTTTTGAGATATTAATTTAATTATAATTTTTTTTATGAAAACGTTTTGGCTTTTCTTTTGGTCTAGATGTAGCAAAAAGTTTCACGATTATGAATTGATGCAATATTTAACAAATAGAAAAAAAAATAAGCATCAACTCCTTTAATTCTCAAATTTATAAAACTTTCCTTTCTTTTTTTTCTGTAAATGAATTTTTGAATGTTCTAGAGCTTTAATGGATTTTTATGGAATTGACTTTTGTTTATAATAAAAGTTCATATATTTTCTTTTTATTATTATTCTCCCATAAATTTTAACAACCATATGCTTCCATATTATTATTTTTATTTTAATTATGTAATGAAGCAAAGAAATAATACTCTAATACCCGGATTACAAGAATAAGTGGAGATTTACTATAATTAAATGAATGTGGCAAAACTAATTGAATTATGTATTGAGTAAGAGGGTGTTTGGTTAATCTTAATTCAAACAACTTTTAAGTTCCAAAAATATTTTATAAGCTTCTATATCTTGTAAGATATTTTTTAAATTTATGAGATATTAGATTTTATTTTTAAAATGTGTTGTTGAAATTGTTTGAATAAATAAGATATTGGGTGTTATAAAATGTTAGTAATGACGATTTTGTTATTAAAATTGTTAAAAATAAGGAGTTTATTAAGATTTTAAAAACAAGTTAAGATCACTTTACTTTTTCTAAAAATACTTATAAGATCCTAATATCTTATTTTAAAAACTTATAAGCTACTTTTTCAAAAATTTATCAAATATTTTTTATCATATTATAAACTTTTAAACATTTTATAATACGTAAGAAACTTATAAGTTCATCCAAACATCCTCTAAAATTGCATCATCATATTACATAATTAATTACGTAGTGGCATAACATTTGCATTATGGAGTGTCTTTCGAGCTTCGAACTTATAGTGGGCTACCTCGAATGATGACAAATTTCAAAGTTAAAAAAGTAAAATAAATGATAGAATAAGTATAAATTAAGTAGCCCATAAAATAAATTGACCAAATCTGTCAATAAAAACGTGAAAATTCGCGACTAATAAAGAGTTCATATGTTAAATAGGAACTAAGGAGAAAATATTATATCTTTCCTACAGATCCTACAGCCTAATACAGTAAATAATCAAGCTTAGTTCGCGATGAACCTTGGACTGGAAACAGGCTCGGAATGGATTGGGCATTATTTAATGGATCAAAGTCGGTCCCATTCAAACTCAACCTAAGCTACATTTAAGTGCAATTGACCAAATAATTTGTTCAACTCATTTTTGCAGTTTAACCCATGCATGCATATATATATATATATATATATACATTGTCAACCGTACCAGGCTAGCTAGACCCATTATCTCAGAATGAAACGAAATGATTAGATGTCAATTATTCAACAATTAATTGTGCGCCGTTTCAAAAACAATCAAACTATAAGGAACAAAAAGATAAAAGAATATGAGGATTACACCATAACTTACCGTAAACTTCCGGATACATGGAGTTGCATGTAGTCGGTACGGTGCATCAAGAACTAGTTTAATGTTTAAATATTCTACATCACAATAATATGCATTTCATTTCATATGATAAAAAACAAACAATATCATTTTTAATATTTTAAAAAACAAAAATTTATAATTAAATCACATAAAATAGATATTTCATTTGCAAATGTCCAATTTAAAGATAATTTGTATTTGAATAAATTGTAGAATGCCAAGAATTCTTTACTTTCAATTTATAAATTTTACATAGATTTTTAAAATGATAAATTTAAAATATAAATGAGAAAATTAAGAAAAAATTTAGTAGAACATTTTATTAATACATGTATATTACATATTTTGATACGGTATAAAAGTAAAGCAATTTTTTTTTAAAACATAAAGTCATTTTTAATAACTTTGCCTTTTTGATGATTACAAAATTTCAATGAGAAGGAAGGATATCGCCTAAGCTCCCCCTATTTACGTGCCTGGTTTTGGCAGCTTGTGCTCCCCCTGCATATGTGCTTCAAAAATCACAAAAACAACAAATACTAATTGATAACAAAGTCCATTCATTCATATTACAGGCCTAATTATTAAAAAAATCCTAAGCGTTCAGAAATTTAAGAGTTTACACGCCCAAGGAAAATTGTTCAACATCCAAGCAAATAATTCAATAAAAATACAAAATAAGTCTCAGCAATAGAAATAGGTTCCACCGGACATAAATAAGTTTCGTCAACATAGAATTGATTCAAATTTCGAAATCTCCCCCTTCATCATAAAAAAAGAGCCTAAGAAGCAGTCACATATGCTCTAAAATTTTCTTTCAGCCTAATAATGCTATCCCAATTGCAATTGGTTTTGCGAAGAAGTCTCTCTAGCTTATAATCAAGGGATTAAAATATTGTTTCAATAGCTTTAACAAGTTCATCCACTCTAGTCTCTAGTTTCTTATCAAACTGTACCTAAGCCTTTTTAGGTTTCTTAATTGGAGTCGTATGATCTGAGCTGGAATCTTCAGATTCACAGCTAACAACCACTAATTTTTTGGCTTTATGAGGACAAAGATTGACAGTACTAGGGTCTTACCAACACCCTTGAACCATCCATCATCCTTAATATACTGAATTTTCATTTTTCTAAGGCTAGCAAAGTCTAAAATCTTATGGTCATGCTCATCCTCAATCCAAGCATTTGGTAAGAAATTTCTCTCATTCTTAAAAATGTGAGTAAGAATCATGAAATACAAAAGGTTTTTAGCTTGATAGGAGAAAGAATAAACCATGTATTTCAAAATTATGAAACCAATATTGATCAGTTCTTGTTTAATAGTCTTAGCTATCACATAGAGACTCATGGAATTTAAGTTAGTGAAATATCCACCACTTGATACTAGAGAGGAGAAAACGATATAGTTAAGCGTTTTATGAAGCAAAATGTGTTCAATTATTTGTTTGTCTTAAAGCAGCCCACCAGACAAAGCATATTGTTTACCTTCCTAAAAATGTTGGTTATCTCATTATAGGAAATGTCAACATCAGACAAATCTCTAAAATTAAAAAAATTTAGCACCACTATCCGAAAGATCAAGTAAAAAATTTGATATTGATAGAGAAAGAACAATCCTTTTTCCAAAAACATATGATTCAATTGAAACATCATTATCAGACCTTACAAAACTTGGGGGTTGCTCAACATAAACTTCTTCTTTTATGAATATGTTTCGCAAAGAACTTTTTACATGCATTTGATAGAGCATAAGCTTTTGAAGAGATGCAAAGGCAAGAAGCATTCTAATTATTCTGACCCTGCAACTGAAGTAAACATTTTATTATAGTTGATACCCTCTTGTTGACTGTAGCTTTTTGCTACTAGTCTGGCTTTATTCCAGGTAATTTACCAATTTCATCTAGCTTATTTCTAAACACCCACTTTTCACCAACGACTGGATGGTCTGATGGTCATTCTACTAGTTTTTAGACTTTTTGTTATTCAAATAGAGTTAATTCTTACTTCATTACTTCAATCTAGAATGGAACTTTTAGTGCTTCTTTAACATCTTTAGGCTTAATCATTGAAGTAAGGCACAATTGGATTTATCTATTAGAACTTGGCCAGCTTTGGATTTAGTAGTTATTATAGGTTGAGGTTCTCCAATAATTCTATCGGTAGGGTGACAGGAAGCATGCTTAAATTTTCTAGTTCTTTGTATAGTTGTTTTTATCAGTTCACTGGAATTAGGTTCATTAGTGGAATTTGTTTCATCAAATGATTCTCATTCCTCTTGATTTTAAGTTGATGGCTTAGGGTATGGAATCTTAACTGGTCCTTGGAATGCTGCGATTTCCTTACTTAAGGTTTCCTTGGCACAAGTTGGGTTAGTCTCATCAAACATAATATGCATGGATTCTTGAACCGTTCTTTTTCTCTTATTACACATACAATAGGTTTTATTATTTATTGAGTAACCAACAAAGATAGCTTCATCATCTTTGGAACCAAACTTTGTCAAATAATCTCTATCACTGAGTATGTAATATTTGCAACCAAAAACACAAAAATAAGAAATATTTTGGGGCTTGATCGTGCCACAATTCATATAGTGTTTTTCAAAAAAGAGATTTTAAGAAAACACGATCTAAAACATAACAACCCACATTCATGACATCACCCCAAAAGGATTTTGGAAGATTATATTCATTTAGCATGGTTCTAGTAGTTACATACAATATTCAATTTTTCCTTCCAGCCACCCCATTTTGTTGGGGATCTTAGAAGCAAAAAAATCATGAATGTAATCATTTTCTTCACAAAATAATGTAAAATTGATTTCATCTAACTCTATTCCATGATCACTTCAAATTTTCTTAATGAAATAATTCTTTTTATTTTGAAGCCTTTTGGTGAGTCGAATGAAAGTGCTTAAAGCATCATTTTTATAAACAAGGAATAGAACCCCATGTAAAATGAATATAATCATCTATTATGATAAACACCTATCTTCACCTCCATGGGAAGCGGTTTTCATATGCCCAAATCGGCCAACGTATAGAACTTCTAGTTGCCAGGAAAGTGAGAACTCATTCTTTAGTTTAAAGGATATCTGAATTGCTTCCCCTTTGGCATGCATCACATATCCTATCTTTGGAGAAATTTAACTTGGGCAACCCTTTGACACGAACTTTATTTGTGAGATATGATATAAGCTCCATGTTCACATGGCCCAATCTCTTATGCCATTTCTAGCATTCTTCATTTGTAACTAAACACTCCACATGTTGACAAGTTAAATCATCAAAGGTTATACAATAAACATTTCCATCCCTTATAGTAATAAAAACCAATTTATTATTTTACTTAATAACACAACGAGTAGGATTAAATTTAACGTCATGACCTTCATTGCATAGTTGATTGATATTAAGCAAGTTATGCTTAAGGCCTTCAATAAGCCACACATTATCAACAATAGCATAGGTCTACTTACAAATGATACCTTTGCCTAGTATGCATTTTTTTTGTGTTGTCTGCATAGAGTTCATTTCCTACAAGACAATTGTTAAGCTTAAGAAATATGGATGCATCCCCTATCATTGTCTTGGAACATTTACTATCCAAGTACCACTTCTTCTACCAAAAATGTTCCTTGGCATATACCTATAAGAGATTAGCTTGTTTTAGATCTCCAAACTATGTTGTGTCCTTTATGGTTAGTGGCAGATAATTTTCTCATCCAAACAAACTTGGTATTGATTAATTTTTTTGGTTGGACATTTATAAGTGACATGACCAGGTCTACCACAAGTAAAGTAGGGTTTTTGAACTAGTTTGAAATTCTTTCTGGAAGTTGTTGAAATTGATTTGGTATTTTTTGATTTCTACAGTTTCTAAATTTTTTATCCTTTTTACCTTTATTTCTAGATGGAACAAGCATTTCAGTGTGCTTAACACTTGTGGAACATTCACCTAAATCATTCCTAGTATGACAATATTCTTTAACAACCATTTTCCCTTTGATTTCATGCTCATGTTCTCAATTTATTTCTTCAACAAGTTATTTTCTTTAGTAAGATATTCATTCATTTTCTATTTCCATTCAGCATCAAGGGTATCTCTATTTCTGACCATTTGCATTTCAAATTTATCTTTATGAGCCTATCTGATTCTTCTTGCAAATAATCCACTTTATCTTACAAAG
The DNA here is from genome assembly GCA_014898725.1 of Jacaranda copaia. Taxonomy (NCBI): domain Eukaryota; kingdom Viridiplantae; phylum Streptophyta; class Magnoliopsida; order Lamiales; family Bignoniaceae; genus Jacaranda; species Jacaranda copaia. The sequence goes on along the minus strand of JACGDI010003958.1, from coordinate 546,424 downwards.
TTTTTTTTTTTATTAACAAGTATATTGACACAAATTTCATAAAGTTTTAGCAATTTTTGTACATCCTCATCAATGTCAATTTCATCACTTGAATCATAAGCAAAACATGAGGGGATAGTTGCTTGATTTACTATAAAGCAATTCTCTTCATTGTCAAATTGTCCACTATCAAATTTGTCCCATGTAGTTGCCATCTTTTTTGGCTTTGGCTTGTTTTGTATTTTTTTTCTCAATCAAAACAATTTGGTTTTTCATATCCAATTTCATTACATTCATAACAGCAAGGTGGTTTAGTACTTTGAATTTTCAAATTGGTTTTTTTCAATTTTAATCTGTTGTTCCAGAATTTCCTTTTGAGGTTTATCAGTTGTCTTAACCTCTCAAAAATCATAACAATCTCATCTTCAACTAGATCCTCATCAAAATCTTGTTGAAGTTCTAAATAAAAATCATGATTGGTATTAAAGGCAATATTTTTTTTTGCTTTTGTTTCTAAATCTTCATTATTTTTTAGTAGCATCATCTCTTGAGATGTGAGAAATCCAATTAGTTCACCTATGGTCATCCTACTAAGATCACAAGTTTTTTGAATAGCAATTACTTTTGGCGTTCATTCCATGGGAAGTGATCTGAGAATTTTTCAAACTTGCTCATCGTCTTTTAAAGTTCTACTGAGTGCAAACATGGAATTCAAAATTTCCACGAAATATGCATACACCTAAGTTATGGTCTTATGAGGCTTCATCTAGAACATTTTGTACTTGTGAATGAGAAGAGCAATTCTCTCTTATTGAACCTAATTGTTACCTTCGTTAGGTCACCTAAAACATTTCCCATATTCACTTTGTTGTAGTGCATGCATTGGCTCGATTGTACTCCTCATTGATGAGAATGCACAATAGAATATTTTTGACCCTCGCATTCATTAAGATAGTATTTTTTATCATTACTAGCCAATTCTTGCCACTCATTTGGAACCATTTGTCCATCAACTAATTTCATTAGAACCGTCAGCCATTCAATGACCATAATTAGAACCATTAAAGTCTAAGGAAATTTTATATTCTTGCATCCAATTTTTCAACATAGCAGAATTAGAACCATCAAACAGTGGCGGTTAATGATATGATTGTCCTTCCGCAAAGAAATTAAAAATATTAGTGGCTATTGGATCTTTTACTCATATAGTTACACCACAATATAGAGGACCAAAGTTCTAATACCAATTGAGAATGATTATAAGCCTAAGAGAGGGGTGAATTAATCCTAAGAGATTTTAATGCAACGGAAGTTTATCACTTAAAAATATTTAGCCTTTCAAACTGCTTTTAAGTCTTTTACAGAAAATAGTTTTAATCATTGACAGAAATTTGTGAATACCAGTTTAACAATCAGTCAGACCAGTAATAAATAAAGTAGTAAAATATAAGTAAATAAATGTCAGAATTTATAGTAGCTTAGCAATGCCTACTCTACTACCTAAGCTTTCACTTGAAATTTTGAACTTGTCAAATCAAATATGATATAAGAATGTTTTTACAAATAAGCACAGTGATTTGACAGAATAAGAGGTAAGATCAGAAACAACCTACTAGGATGAAAACTAGCTCTTCATAGAGAATTAAACTAAAACCCAGATAGAATAAGGCAAATTCCAAAATGCTACAAAACTAGCTGTTTTGTGAACAAGCCCAAGGGAATTTTTGGTAGTCTCACTTGCACGACCTCTTGGGATTGATATACAAGTTGCTGCCATACCATATGACAAGTTGTAGTCTCTCTTTCTAAAATGGAACCTAGAACATTACAAAAGATTTTAACAACACCAATCTACTAGTTTCTTCATTTAGAAGTCCTTAGAGCAACCAAGCGCTCGATTTATTTTCTTTATGGGGTCCCTCGAGAGGTAGTATGACTTTCATCCCTCGTCACCACTAGATCTTTTGAGACACAAATGACCTTGTCCTTGTCTCCCCAAGGTCCATCAAAGGCAAGCTCCCCTCGACCTTTTTCACCATAAGATCTCTCAAAAATATAAGTAAAGCAAGGAATTAGCACCACTTAAGCACAATGTGAATAATAGTATAACACAATTCCCTAAAATACTATAAAGATCTTTTTCCTGATTTAGTGATTCAATTTAAAGAGTGCTGTATATTTTCTTATTTATATGCTCATATCCAATGGCAATAAATCCTTAATTCGGTAAGTGTCCATTGGAATCAAATAAGAAAATAAGATATTATATTGAAAATCCATTAGCACCATGGATTGTAGATTTATCAATGAGTACCACAAGATTGACTTATTTTCTAAATCATAAAGATGTGAATAAGGCTAGAATCTTTGAGAGATCTTTCAAACATGGAAAATATATTCCAACATAAAGAAAGATTCCAACAGATAATATGGAAAGATATTCTAGACATAATTTATCAAATAAAGCACATAATAATTTTGTTATAATTAAAACAATGTAAATCATCAAAGGGTTAATATAATATGTTCTCTTCATAATGTGAAACTCATAGTTATCAATTTCATGGCACTTAAACTTTTGAAAATATTAATTAACTATCAATGAAGTAAATGTATATATATATGTGTGTGTGTGTAAAACAATTTAGTATTTCCTTTGTAAAACAACTTATATTGGGTTATTATATGATCAATAATTTCACATGTGATTTGTAACATAAAATATTTTAGAAAGTAAAGACTTTTTTAATACTTGATATAATTATGATAAGTAAAATTTATTTATTTTTGTTTAATAGTCATTTTATCACTTTCAAAAATATCAAATAATATTGATGTGACTAAAATTGGACCTGATGATATTTTAGTAATTTGACTAAAAGTAGTGAAATAATCCTAAAATTACTAAGTAAATGGGCTAGAAGCCCAATGAACAAGACAAGTCGACAACGAGAGTAGAAAAACTCTAATGGGTCCAAGCCCATCAAGACTAAAATCTATAAATACCAGATCTCAAAAAGAAGTGGGGGCAATCATTCGTAAAATTTCTCAAAGTGGAAAAACTCTCAAAACTAGCAAATCTTTCACGCGCATACCAAAGAAGATGAACTGACACTTTGCTATCTCCAACAAGGAATTCACTCTAGTTCTGTACAACATTATTTTGGTACCATCTGTGCGCAACTCGAAGAAAGAAAAAGGAACACTAAGGATGTAGGAAAAATCTATAATGAAAGGCACTACACTCACATGACCTCCCAACACAAAAGGAAAAGTAATGACCACCAATGCTCTCATTTGCTATGAATAAGAAAGGAAAATATTGGCATGAGAAGCCTCACACCTGTCGAGACTCTAGCAAGAAGAGAGAAAGCCAAAGAATGGGAAGTTGAAGCACAAAGAAAGTCCATGACCGTAGAGGTCACGCACTTAGAGCACCACCACGATTGGAGCTGGAGCTAGCCTTTGATGCACAACATGAGCCGAATGAGACACATAAGCAGCAAATACCTCTTGCTAGAGATGCTAGCCAACCTATGACTAAGATATGCTGAAACTATACTGAAGAGAGTTACTCAGGAGAGTGCTACCTCCAAGAGTTGCAACAAACCTCGAACTAGAGTTGAGCGCTTCTTCCTCCTTGAAGACAACCAAGTAGAGGCCTAACTACTGAAGTATAGTAGCACTACAGACCCTTAAGAGCACTTAGACAACTTCATAGCAAGGATGGAGCTCTACAGCTTGAGTGAAGGTGTATGTTGCAAGTTGTTCCATGCCACAGTCATCAAGCATGTCATGTCATAATGTGGTTCAACTAAATACTAGTTGGATCCATCACCAAACAAAAAATAGTAGTGAGTGTTTCCTTCAAAACTTCTCTATCGATTATAGATACCTTAAAGCAATAGCATACCTATTCACCATCCAGTAGAAAGATGGAGAATCCTCATAGACTTACCTTAATCGTTTCACTTAAGCAGTACATGAGATCCCCTATGTCAATCAAGAGCTCCTACTCGGCATCATTCAACAAAACCTACAGCACTCAAAACTTTAGAATCAATTGTTAAAAATCCACCTTCTACTCTAGAAGAACTCTTGATGCATGCCAAAAAATACATTAGGATTGAGGAAATTGTGACTGCTCTAGGATCCAGTGAGTGCAAAATGTGTAATGAGAGGGTTAATAATAACCATAAGCAAGGAGATCATAGATGTGAAGTTTTAATAGGCACAAAGCATAGTACCTTTTGGGTTTTCACCAAATGCACACCACTTTCTACCCTTAAAGTGAAAGTTCTAATAGTAGCACTACAACATGGCCTCTTATAGCACTCCCCCCAAAAGACAACAAATGATGCAAAAAAGTAAGAATTGAACAAGTGGTGCTATTTCCACCGTAATGGTAGATACATTATTGAATGTCATAGACATTTGAAGGATAAGATTGAAAGATTGATTTAGAAAGGACATCTCAAAACATACATGATGTAGAGGTAAAATAGTTTAGAGAAATATCTAGCTACAAGATGAAGTGAAGACCACTAAACAACAAGACAAACACCAAGAGCCCAAAAATTGACAACAACAATGTGACTTTGATAACATCCTTGAAGGCGAAGTTATCTCGAATATATTAGAAAGGTTGGTTAGTAAACACTCAGTTAATGCCAAGAAGGCACTAGTGCTAGCATCAAGATGAATAACAGCTCACATAACTGATCCCACACTAGGAATCATTAAAGTATGTCCCCAGACGTTGGCGAAGAACATTGAGAATGCAATCCTCCAACTAAAAAAGTCATCTGACAACAAAAAGAAGGACAATGATGAGGGCACTCTGAGTCCCTGCTATCAAGCTAGCAATCACCTTGATAGATCTACTCTAGAATACTTAAGAGTGCCGCTAATGAAGCTTCTCTTTAATTCCTTAGTATCATCGGTAAATTTTCTTTAAAAATGTTAGAACTTTTCTTTCTCCAATTTAAGCTAGTAATCTCTTTTGATTTGAAGTTATATATTTTTTAAACTTGAATAAATATTGAGGTAACACTATCTCATTATTGATCCTTGACACACTTGCCCACCCTACTCTTCAAAGTAAACTCAATCCTTAGTATGTTTGTGCATGTTGCTCTTCGGAGCAAACTCAATTTTTGGTGTGCTTGCATTACCTCTAAAGAAGTCCACTGTCTGTTCCTTCAAAAGTATGTGATATTTGCTAAAGACGTCCACTATCAGCTTTACTTAGGAGTACATTGCATCCTCTAAAATGTTCACTATCATATCTCTTTGAGAGTACGTGGCATCCTCTAAAAAAGTCGACTATCGGCTCCCTTCAAGAGTATATAGCATCATTTGGAAAAACTTACATAGCATCCTCTGAAAAAGTTTACTATCGGCTCCTTTTGAGGGTACATGGTATTATCTTAAAAAGTCTACTATTAGCTCTCTTTGGGAGTACATGGCAACCACTTTAAAGACACTCGCTAAAGAACATCTAGGAAAACACTTATCTCATCAAGCAAAAGAAGCCCACATCAAATTCTCACCAAGAGAGAGTGGTAACATCTCAATACTTAAAAAATATTTTAAAAAAATCTCTAAGTTCGACGACTCTGCATGTCGTGTACACTTATTATGAAGCTTTCTAGAAAACTCATAAGAATCCTTATTTTCATCTCGACACTCATCATATGCTCAACTTGAGTTAGCAATGACCTTTTTCCCTTAAAAAACTCCATTTCATGTAAGGAAAACCAATGAAAATGCTAAGAGGAAGGCTCTATCCCACCCTAAGATAATTTCATCATGCACCATACTTGTAATTACTTCAATTTCATAAATATACTAAAGTGCTTAAGATATTTTATCAATGAATTTCTCTAAGTCCTCAAGTGGTTGTCAAACTCATCATGTTATTAGTAAGTCTGATAAAGATGATATAAGCAATCACAAAATGAGAAAAAAGGAAAATACATCCCTTGAATAGGTGCCCAAGATAGATTACAACATGTGCCCACTATGCACTCAAGCCTAGCGCCCATGCCCTATGTAAACACAATTTCAACACCCATGCAAGTGCCTACGTCTAGTACCTCGCATGAACCTTCAAGATATAGTTTTTTCCCATTACTTAATGATGGCATCTTTATATCTCCTATCACCCAATTTTTAAAGTACAAGTGTACAAAGTCATTGTGCATTTAATTAGCTAAATGTTTGCATGAGCACAAAATGAGCAAGGACAAAACAAACTCTATTGAACTTAAACGAGACAAACAAAGAATGTCCAACCGACACTTAGTTTTTGAAAATAAATAACAATGCACTACTCAAATTAACTAGAAAATGCTAATTAGCATCAAAATCCTAAACATAAATTTTACTTGCTACTACTATCATAAACATGACATCTCATTCTTATAGAGTTATACCTACTGGCTTCTCCACCATTACCTCTGCATCTATTACCTCAAAGAACTTATCAGAGCCCTCATATTTTCTAGTTACATCCTGTGAGTTGCATTCACAAATGTCCTTTCAGTAGAGAGACATATGAGCTTCTCCTTACTCTTCACTTTTTTAGCAATTCTCATTATTAAAAGCTTATGCTCCATCAGTAGTTTAATTAACTCTTTCTCTTTTTAACTTTGCTGCCAAACTACTTCGATTGCCTCTTCCTTACAACATCTCACGTTGCCATAACTTCCACCGCTTTGTGAAACTTCTATTTTACTAAGTTTCACCTTTAACTTTTCGAGAAACTTTAATTTTACAAGAAGAGCTAGCTTGATGTCCCTTAAAACTCTAACTTTCACAACAAAAACATAAGATTTGACAATGTAGCAAACATCAAAGCCTCTTCATGATTAATTAACACTTAGCCACTTAAAGAGAGACAAGGGGACTTATGTAAACCATGACACTGGAAGCTCTCTTGAAGATACCAACTAAAAGATATCAAAGCTCTCTAGAAAATTTTGAGTTATTCATAGACTTGAAGCAATTGCTAAAGATAAGAACTCTAGAAAAAAAAAATTTAAGTTATGCTTAATTGTGCCACTTGGTGCCGAACTAAGTAAGCGTTGCCTCTTTGCACCTTGTGGATATTATCTTCGTATATCTTGCAAGCATCATTCCTGCATTAAACCTATGAACTCCAACTCAAAATTAGTTATAAACCCTAATTCCAATTGTATCCCATTTCGCGATGTCCAATTCTCGAGACATGATCAGCTTTTAAGTTGATGTGCCCCAAGAAGTTTTCACTAACACTAGCGAGTTAGATAACACTTGTGAAGACTAGGGTGCAGTAGAAATAAAGGAGAAGAGAAGTACATTACCTTGAGAACTTGTCTATTAAATCATAAATGAATCCGCACAATCATACATTCGAAAAAATTTTCTAAGTCTTTGGATGAATGCAAGACAACTCGCACAACACCTTCTTAGGGAACAATAAATTAAGGAAACTTGCTAAACCTCAACTTAGATGAAAGTTGAGTAAATATAGGATTACACGAATAACCCTATCCAAAGATGGACATCTAAAAGTCTCTAAAGTATGAGACATCCCTAATAACATTTTCTAAGTTGCTCACAGTGCACAAGCTCTTAAGGTATGTCTTCAACATTTTTCATGCCTTCAACATCCTTTAAGATACAAACCTCAATCCCAAGAAATTTTTCTAAGTCCCCCCATGATGTTGCTATTACACAACAACTTTCATACGACTCTCATCACAATGGAAGATGAGCTTCGTATTCACTAGAAATATGAGTGTTCAACTGACGTCCAAGTTCATAATCATTAACAAAAATGCCTAATAAAGATGCCTTACACAAACATCCAATACAAACACCTAACATGGTCGCTCATAGCAAATGCTTACCTAACCATATAGCAACTAAGTCTCTATGGAGACTTCGCTCAGACAACCAATAGGTGCCCAACTACAAGTTCCTAATGTTGATTCTCTCCTCATATATCCCCTTTTCAAAGTTAGACTCAACCCTGATGACAAACTTTAATCAAATTCTTCATATCAACATTTTGATTCTTACGATACCATGTGAAATTTTCCTAAGTTCTCAATTGATGGCAACACAAAAGTTTTCTAAGCCTACCCATGACGTTACATTATCCACTATCACAAGGATGACTAACTACCACACAAAAGCACTTCTATGAGACATTCACATGCTTCCACGTGCAAGTAGGAACAAATCCTTCTAAAGAAGCGCACTTAGAACTCACACCATCATGCACTTTCTTAACATATCACCTCATTACTAATGTCATGACAATATTCAGAATTTTTCAAAGTCCTTGAATGGCTATAGTATAAGGCCTTTTTGCTATTCTAATCATCAAATACATGAAACTCACCTAAGTCCTTAAGTGAACACCACATAGAACTTCACCATGTCTCTTAACATGCACTTTCAACTCAAGATAAGAATTAACATAAGATACAAATTAAAATAAAACTTAAATTATATTTGCAATGAAAAGTTAAAATTTTCAATTGAAAATAGAGGGAGCTTAGTGATGTAACTAAAATTTGACCTAAGGACATTTAGGTAATTCCACAAAAATAATGGATCAACACTAATTAACTAAGTAAATGGCCTAGAGAGCACAAAGGACAAGCCAAACCTACTAAGAAGATAGAAAAAACCTAATAGGTCTAAGCCCATTAAGAATAAAATTCATAAATACCAAGTCCTGTAGCTAAATGAGGAGGAGGGAAAAAATCATTTACAAAATTTCTTTAAGTGGAAGAACCCTCAAGAAAAGTAGATCTCACTTCATGCATTCCTAAGAAGATGAACCAACATTATGTTGTCTTCCGAAAAGGACCTCACTCTACTTTCAAGTTGCATTAAACATATAGTACGTAATGGTAATAAAACAACTCTATAAACACATGAATATTCAGCTCAATAAATAAATCTTCAATATTTAATACAAATCATTAAGGACATATCAATTTGTCATGAAATTATTTTATAGGCATGAAATATATAAATAATTTTGTATAATACTTAATTTCCATCAAAGTTTCTCGGTCTAACACTATCATATTCAAAAATTATTATTTACATATACAATAATATCATCTGTAAATTACTATGAAGCAAAAATATGCAAATAAATGCACTCATTATAAATACTAAAATGCATGAATAATTAGATTCTTGAGATTGATATTACTGATTTTTTAAGTAGTCATTTAATAATTTATCAAACTTTTAAAGCTTTAGCTATGCTAATTATGATATGTTTATGCCCCCTATAAAAATTTATTCCAAATAATTGAGAATAAGACCTTCATTCTTGTATTCGTGGAACACTATAGACGGTTTTAACTAAATATTTTTATAATATGACAAAAAAATATTGAGAAATTATAAATGTTGTTGGAGGTAAATTTTCATAATTGAAATAAGTTTTAAATTAAGATTATATTATAAGTTACATTATGTATATGGTTTTGCCTAAAAATATACTCAAAAGAGATTATTATAACAATAATTAAATTTGAAAAACTTTGATAAGATTGGGACTTACCTATTGTTGTAACCTCACTAATTTTATAAAAAAACACAAATAAGAATAATAGAAAAAATGTATATTTCCTTTTTTCACTCTTGCCACATCTATTTCCAAGACACCTTATATATACTCTTTTTCTCATTTCTCAGGTTGCCAATTAAACACAATACATCCTGAGCATCAACATGGCAAAATAAGACCCTAAGAAATAAAAAAGTAAAAATCAAATAAGAGGCCAAATCAATTAAATAAAAAAGAAAGTGGACTAATGAGCCCAACAATTTAAGCCTAATAAGATGGGTTTCCCCAATTCAAATGGGTCAAAGCCCATCTAGAAGTTAATTATTATAAATACCATCTCTCAAAACCAAAAGGCATATAAGAAATCATTTGTAAACTCGAGCTCTAACTCTGTGCAAGCACAATTAAAGAGTAAAAGCCCAACACTTCATTAATTTCCTAAGAAAACCTAATTCCATTTCCATGCAACATTACCTTAACAGTATTTTGGGACTTACTTCTAATGTATCGAATGCTAACAATTTAAATGAGATCTAAATCTTGAGACTCCATGATGTAAGAAGCACCTCGAGGCAAAAACATAGAGAACAATAGGTCAGATGCACAGTCCTTTTTGCTAATAGAGCTAGTGCCCAATGTGCACCTACAATCAAGGTGACATATGAGCAACAAACTCCACTCTCAAAGACCAATGATATAGATGAATCAAGAAGCATTACTTGCTCTAAAGAATGCCTTCACATAAGCTGCAATCAAAGCAGCAGTCTGAGAGCCAACTCAATCCTATCACTGAAGGTTGGAAGCATCATCATCATCATCAAAGAAGATTGATTGCAAGGTAGATAAGGAAAGAGGTATGGCCCTTAGGAGGCACAATAAGTCAATACCTTTCTCTGGCTATCATTTTTGCTAGAAGAAGTCCCTTTTGCCAAGCCATCTTGGTATAGCCTCCCCCAATGGCATGAAGATTGCCAACCTCTTAGAGCTTCATGGTACGAGTGACCTTTAGAGGTACTAGGATAACTTGCTAGCATAAATGGAGCTCTATGACTAGAGCTAAGTTGCTTACTGTAAGGTGTTATGCACCATGTTAACTAATGCCCTTGGACTAGGCTTAATACTTAATAATTTCTCCATTAATTGAAAGTACTCCAAGACAACAGCCTATCTATTTTCCATCAAACAAAAGGATGAAGAAACCTTGGGGCATCAATTAGTTTGCTCGAACAGTCTGTAAGATTCTCCATATAAGCTAGGAGCTCTTGTCTAAGATTATTTAGCAAAACTTGGAGCACCAAAAATTTCAAGAATCTACAACGTGGAAGTCTTCTACCACCCTGAAAAGAACTACTTATCTGAGTGAAAAATTAAGCCAAATGAGGAAGTGATGACGTAATATACACTAACAAGTGCAAGATGCTGGAAGAAAGAGTTAGCACCAACAAGAAATTGGAAAATCACTGGCACAGACTGATAAGCTAATATTTAGGTACACTTTCTTAAACGTCTTGAGGATAGATAAAGATTGAGAAGTGGTGTCATTTCTACTACTACTAGGGACATATTACTGAGGATTGCCACAACCTGAAGGATGACAAGGAAAAGGTAATGCAATGGGATATTTAAAAGAATTTTTGCCCTAGAGATAAGATAGCCCAGAGAAGCGTTTCTAACATAGAAATGATAGAGGCCATCAATAATCGCCTTCGCAAATAATTGGAGTCTAGAGAAAAGCACCGCCACCAAGAAACTAATAATCTACCCATGATTAGAGTTATCTTAGTGATCTTAGGAGGAAGACCCATAAAAAATACAAAAGCATAAAAATATGACAAGGTGCAAGTAACATAAAAAAATGAAGAAAAGCATAAATCATACACTCATCCAAAAGTCAAGTACAAAAAAGAGTGAAAATATTGTTCAATCATCCATAAAAGGAAAAATAAAGTCGAACACAATCCAAGTGCTCAAGTAGTTGATTATGCTTAGCCTACACTTGGTTGCTCAAAAGAAAATGACAACTAGCATACTACTAAAGAAAAATGAAAATAAAGTTGTCCTCAATAAAAAGAAAAGGAAAAAACTAAGCCTTAACCTAACTCATACTCAACTGCTTATGGAGCTGCAATAACTAGATTCCCCACTATAGCTTTAACGCCAACCTCGTTGATTCACTAACAACCCCAATAGGAAAATTAATAGGAATAGCTAGGTCAAGCAGCAGCAAGTCCTTTAATGGGTGCCTCCTAATTTCATTAAGTACGCAATGATAAATTTGGATAATATACTTGTATGTCACAATAGCCTCTACTTTAACTGCCTTAAAGAATTCACTAAAGCCCTTGAATTCTTTAATTACCTCATCTCTCATAGTAGATAGAAGCACCTTCCCAATGGAGGATTCTAAAAACTTTCTCCCAATCTCCTCCTCTATAACATAAGGCTTTTTCAATTGTTCGTGCTCCTTTAGCAACTTCAAAACTCTTCAACGCTTTTTTATTTTTCCTAAACAAGCCCATAGTCTCCTCTTGAGCTTGCCTATCACAATGTAGTACCTTCTGCTCAATAAGACATCTGCATTATCAAGTTCAAAACCTATTTTGAAAATAGCAAGGAAATTAGTTAAACAATAATGCATAGCTACAAATGCAATATGTAAGCAAATAAGCTAAGAAAAAAAAAAAAAAAGCACTTACCACAATATGTCCCCAACAGAAAGCTCCATCAGTCGTGAAGAAAAGAATATCTCTACCCTCTCTTGATAATATTCACCGGTTCCACCTCAAAAACTATCCATGCTAAAAGCAGTCTCATTGACGTTCTAATGCAAGTCAATGCCATAGCTCCTATATAATCCATAGTGAAACAATCCTCTAGCCTCATGATCATGAAATAGGCAAGAGGATCGAGGGCAAATAACTCCAATAGCAGACTCCCAAGCATACTTTTCTAACCAATCTTAAAATGACTAGCTCAGAACCATCATGCATCTAATTAAGGTACTAAAGGAGAAGGTCGATGTTAAGGTTCTTTGGAATGGCTCAGAGGGCTTGAATGCCATCCCACTAGGGATGAACCCCTATATTACCACTCCATGGAAGGCCCCTTGCATGAACTACCATTCACCCTCCTGGCACAAATCCTTAGCAAGTCAATCTTCTTACCTAACATGAGCAAGATATAAACATGAATGCAAAAACAAGCACGGAACTAAAGAAAAAGCCAAAAATCAACTACATACTAGCATATAAGTGACATAAAAAAAGAACAATAATCTACCCTCCTCAAAGTACTAACGATGTCACAATGAACCTTGTGCAGACACGTTAACAAAGGAGAAGTAGCTATTCCAAACATGGGGGATCCCCTAATCCTCATGTCTCTTAAAAAGATGGTAAACCACTTAGAAAACCTACAACCTGACCTACAGAAAAATTGAGAGAGGGCCTCATTCGAAATCTTCCGCATTATGAAAAGAGCATGAAAGTTGTCTAATGAAATGAGGAGATCTAACTCTTTATAGCAATATTGGAACCCCACAAAAAACACAAAGGAGTTTAGAGCAAGTTGACTCTAATACATCCCATAACTCTCAATTATCTCTAACAACAAAGAATCTAGAGGAAGAAAAATCCTACTACTAAAGTAACCACAGAAGTAATAAAGTATCCCAATGGAGGCAACATAGTCCAATCCTTTGAAAAGAGAAGAACAAACTCAAATTTATTAGTATACAGACTTCACATCGCAACAATTTTAACTCTCCTAAAGTAAGCAAACAATACAACCCACTAATATTAGTAAGACATCCATCGACAATAGGAGCCTTTTCTTAACCCCATCTCAAAAGAGTCCTCTTCTCTACACTCAAACTCTGAATTAGACCTTAACTCTGATGAAAAAGACAACTTAATAACTAAAGATTATTGAATTGCTCTTAACATGCAACTTAATGACCAAAAATTGGACTACACGACGTGCCCGAAAGGAGGCTGGCAAACCTAGAAAATGCAACAATACTACAAGAGGATAGCTTGTATGGGCACAAACTAACTTCACACTATTGCAACTACCTAAAATGGCAGGCACACTAGCAATGGAACTGTCTAGAAGGGTGAGCACTCTATAGCTAGTAGCCCATGGGGTGGTTGGCCAGTCCTTAGGGGTGGCATTATTACCGCCCTTTATCCTATGGAAGTGGCTTGTCTCCTAGTGCTGGTCATTGCCAATTATGGACTCCAACTCTCATTCTGTCCTCACTCTAAATTTGGATATCCCTTTCTCTCAAATTTAGACTCCCTGAAAGTAATTGACTTAGAAGTGTTAGAAAATATGAGTAATTGAAAAGAATAAAAGAAAATGTAGAAACTTGCCTTTTTCAAATTCATCTTGAATACAAGTCAAAGAGAATCAAATTGCTAAATTCCTTGGAGGACGCAATTTGCTCGTAAAGCACTAACTCGTGAAGGTAACAAACCATAAGGATTTATAAATTTCCCAATTGCTGTACTTTTTATTTATTGAAATTATTTCAAAATTAAATAAATGGTAATTGATGTAAAATAATGAAATAATTGTTAGGGTAAGATAAAATAAAATTAACCCTAAGTTATACTTCCAATATGAATAGATAAATTTCCAATGGAGAGTAAAAGGGTTTGATGTTGTCACAAAAATAAGGCCATCTAAACTATTCTTCATCTTTGTGTGTGAAAGCACTGTTTTATAAAGATAAGACATTTTATCGCAATAACCAACAGAATAATATATTGTAAAATTAGGTCTTCCCCACCTTGCAATAAAATTCAGACACTATTAAAAAATGATTTTGAAATTTAAAAAACATGAATTTTGAATTTTATATGATTATATAGTCTGCCCGATCTGTGCTCCAATTTGCTCCTTCTCAACTTATGAGCCTCGTTGGTCAAGGTTGGTACCCCAAAAGCAAAAGGAAGAGGAAAAAATAAAAAAACATTGATTCAACGGGGAAAGGTCGTCACTGAAACTACTGCCCTCGCGTGAAATTTTTGAGTTGTCAACTCATGTAGAGCGTTTAAAGCTGTCCAGCAGTCTAAGTCTACGTCTACTTCTACCACCACTGTGATGCGTTTGGGCGCATGCAAAACATGAGGACAGAGTTTCTGTTACCTGGTAGGAATTGTTCTTTCCAAACTTAATAAATTCCAAAGTTCTAAAAAAAATGTATATTTTAACTTATTCTTATATCAGCTTATTCTCTTAATTACAAGTAAAATTTCATTTGGAATTGTCAATTTATATAGTTAATATTTTATGCAACCAATTTCAAACTATTGGTTTAAATTGGTTTTTAAAACAACCTTAAATTAAATCTTAATGCATAATCAATGTAAATTGCATATTAATTAAGGCAAAAATTATTCAAATAAGAGAAACCCAAAGAAATCGACGCTTGGAAATTGCAGCAAACCTAAATTGTTCCGTGGTGATCAACTAAAATCAGAAAATGGCTTGTCAACTAAAGCGATGCTCGGAGATGAAATTCCAGTATATGTAAACCAAAAAAATGGATAAATTTATTGTACAATAATAACGAACATTCACTGGTATTCTTTCTATATATGCTTGTCAACATAGTAACAGAATTCTTGAAAATATTTCACATAAATCACAATATTTTCATAATATATATATATATATATATATATATGGATCTTTCATAAATATTAATGCGACAAATACTCTCAATTTTTCATTAATACAGCAAATTATGTTCTAATTTTTAATCCTACTTTAATAAGATCACATTATGGGACCTTGTTTTTTATTTTTTCTTTTCAATACGTAAATATAAGTTTACTGGATAATTTTTATTAATGGAACATCTTATGCATTATTTTCATAAAATTAATTAATTATTTCACAATAGTACGTTCCCAAATTAGAATTAAATTTAATGACACATTTTGCTATATAAATAAAATTTTATCCATTTTGTCCAAACAATTTTAGATATTAATAGTCGAATTATAAAGTCTAGGAAGAAAAAATCATTACCAATTCCTGAATTTGTTACTACATTTGACTCAGCCCCTTCTGTGTCTTTATTAGATAGTCTAATCCCTATTTGCTAGCAAGTCGATCATTCAACCACTCTCCATTTTCTTGGCGTGTACAGCATCAACTCAAAACAAATTAATTACTACAACCCACTTAATTATATTTCGAATTGGTTTATATTGCTCAGTGCTACTTTATTTCTTTCTGCGTGGTAGTTAATATGCAATTAATCTTGAAACTTAATTAAAATTACTAGATTTTAGGTTGAAATTTAATAAAAATAAGACTCTCTTTTCAAAATAATTAATTACTTCTTTATTGTACTTTTTGTAATAATTATTGTCTGTTAATATTTAATTATAATTAATAATTTCAATGAGATTTATGAATTTCTTTAGAAAAAAAATAAAATCAAAGGACTCAATTTGTTTTCATGAATTTTTTATTTCTATTAATCGATCCTATGGTGATGGGACCCATGAGGGACAACATCTCAATCTCTGGAAGCTAAGGGCTGTTTGTTTTCATTTTCAAGAGCTATTTTCATTTTTTAGTTAAAAATGCACGGTAAAAAATTAGTTAGAATGATTGTTGTAAAAAATGGAGTTGTGTTTGAATATGTTGTAGAAAATTATAGGTTTATATAGGTATAAAAATAAAATGTATTTGGATGTTGGATATTTTAATATTAAAAGAAAGAAAGTTTTTGAAATTGAATTTGAATTGAAAAATAATAAAATAATATATTTGCGGTGAAGGATGGTTGAGAAGTATTAAAAAGATAAAAAAGTAGTTATAGATAATAATAGGGGGGAAACACATATGAAAAGGGAGAGATATTGTAAAAAAAATCTTTTGAGAATGAAATTATATAAGAAAATGGTTTAAAAATTGATAGTTTTGTATTTTTATTTTGAGAAAAAAATAAAAATGACTCTTAAAAATAAAAACAAACGGGCCCTTACATATTTTAGAGTCACCGTTATTGAGAAAACTTAAAGAGTACTCAAACTTTTGTGCCCACTTCTTTGACCGACGCTCATTATTAATGTTGTCTTTTCATAAAATTAGGTTTTGTTTGGTTCTGAATTGAGAGATTTAGTCAAAAATATTTATCAAAATAGTTTTTGAAAAGTGAGGTTGGAGAATGTGATTGTTGTTTGTTTGTATTTTAAGTGGTAGGTAAAGAATAAGTTAAAAAAAAGTTATTTGTTTGTTTGTATTATGAAAGATAATAAGATATTACATTAATAATTTTTTTATTGCGTTGGTGGGGTAAAATGAATATTTTAAAATTATTTATATGTGTATATATATATATATATTGAATGAGTGATATTATGTATATATATTTATAATGATGAGACAATACTTGGAACTTTAGAGAATGATTTAGCAGCGTGAATAGTAAAAAAATTTTGGGAATGAATTTTATATTTTGAGAATGAAATTGGAGAATATATAGTATTTGTTTATTTAAATTTTGAAAATTAGAAAATGAATTGGGAATTCACATAAGTTATGTTGAAATGTACCAAAAGCCATCCGAGACTTCACTCGACCAGCGAAAAATTACACATACTCAAGGGTATTCACGAGTACTTAGAAAAAGTGCAGGGCGTGAGTAACAAGCCTCATTTTTTTTTAACTTAATAAAATATGGGTTATCTTATTCATCATTTATTATTCATTATTTTTTGACTCAACTTGCAAGTACTCATGAGTAATCCGTGAATAACTATATATTATATATATTTATTTATTTTAATTTTTTTTAATTTTGATAAATACTTGAGAGAGTATGACACCTTTTTGCAATGACATCAATAATATTTAAGTAATGTTTAAATTTTTAGTTCAAATTTTTTTTGACATATAATGGAATTTAAATTTAAATTTCAAAATATAATATAACTTAAATTCATTAGATGTTTAAAAATTTAAATTGCAGTTTTATTCGACAAGACTTTATGTACTTGTTTAATATAATATTTAAAATTTGTAGCATCTTTTATTAATTTTGTTTACATTATATTTGAATAATATTATGTAAATTAAAAAATATATATTAAATTATTTTTAAATATAAAAAATAAAAAATTATTACAAGTATCCATATATTACTCGTTGCACATAATCACAAATCATGAGTCCACAATATCGTATTTAATAAAAATAAATAATTTTACTGTGAGTAATTTATCCAACCCGTCATTATATATCCACTCTTTAATTGTCTACAGGCATACATTTGCCAGTTCTAGTCTTCACCAACGATACAGTGTATCCATCTTGAAATGTTGATATAACATTAATCAGCATTCACCGAACAACGGGATCCTTAATTTTAAATTGCAATAGTAAATTATACATGTAACTAAATACAATGTAGCACATGTAACTACAGATAACAAATTCAATAGAAACCGAATATGTACTTATTATATACGTTTCGTTTTTATCAATTTAGTTCAAGTTAATATTAAATTTTTATTTTAAAATTTCATATGTACGTAATTCTTTAATATAAGTTTTCATGATGAAATTATGTTTAGAACTTCTTCATGAAATGTTTAATGCAACAGAAAGAGATTGACTTATGTGAATTCTTGTTCGAGATAATAAATATAGTAAGACATGAGATTCTGTCTTTGAGACAAACAAAATAATTTGCCTTGAACCCTAAAGAAAGTAAGGGCATAAAACGATACTAAATGGATCTCATGCACTTCATCTATATCCTTGTTTGATTGACTTATACAGCATCAGTACTCGTGTTTGTATTTGTGTCTGAAATTGATGGATATCTAGATTGTATTCTGCTACAACTATCCAAAAGTCAAATTTGACTATGATTATTTCAATATTCATATTCTGTTGAACTAAGAAGAACAGATGGGTGAAACAGAAGCATGGAAATAGAGATCATTAATGAAGAAAATTACATTTGTGTTCATTATGATCAATTTTGTTGACCTTTCTGGTCCGATCTTAGTTTGGATGATAACAAGCCAACCATCGGTATTAATAATTTTCTAGGAGCTCGTTTGCTTGATGTGTTTAGATTAGATACAATACACATGACTAGGATAAGTGTATCCTATATAATATTTGTTTGTGTATTTTACATAATTTGATGTCCAGCTTTAATTGTTTGATCGGCATAACTATTTCATTGAATAGTAATTTCCATGAATATCCTCACACTTACCAAACTTTCCAAGCAAAGAGGTTTTTTGAAAATTTAGAATGTATTTCCAACTAAGGTTGGAAAACATATCATACTCTAAGATCTTGATACACTATGCCGGGCCATTACTGTATCATGGGCCATAAAAAATGAACCAAACAATGAAGTTAAATTGGGTTGTTTATATCACATATATTATCAAAGCAAGCAAACAAGCTCTTAGAGTAAAAGCAGTCACTAAATATGCTAAAAGGTGTTGCCCTCAAGAGCCATAGCAATATTCTCATAGGAACCGAGGGGCTTTATCCTCCCTAAAGAGATATGAACAACAAGCTAACTCTAGACATGATGCCATTCCACCTATTCTACCTCACCAAGGAGACACACACTCCTCACTCGAAATGGCTTTCACTTGATATGTACCAGTAAATGTTGGAGCTCAAACACATTTATTGGTGCTGCAACCATATGGAATGGTAGATAGTAAATATCATCCCAAGGTATAGTCCATTTTTTCTAACGATCCTAGCAAAAGCACTTCCCTATGGAATAAATATAGCTTAACTACCAGAGTTCGATGGTACAGGAAACCTTTAAAAGAAATTGGACAACTTCCAAGGAAAAATTAAGCTTATGATCTAAGAGAGGTTGCATATTGCAAGCTCTTTCATACTACCCTCACGAGTGTGTCTTGACGTGGTTCAACTGAATGCCGATACGATCCATTATCAGATGGGAAGTGCTAGCGCAACATATCCTCCAAAATTTCTCTATCAACCGTAAGTACCCCAAAATGACAACCCATCTATTAACCATTAAGCAACAAGATAGAGAATTCCTAAGGACTCGTCTAAACTATTTCATCCAAGCTGTACATAAAGTCCCTCATGTCAGTTAGGAGCTTCTTCCTAGCATGATCCAATAGAATTTGAAGTGCCTCAAATTTCAAGAATTAATTGCTAGAAAGCCACCTGCCATACTAACGGAGCTCCTCATACGTATTGAGAAATACATTTGCATAGAAGAAATTGTAATTCCTCAAGAAGCTCATAAAAAAAAAGATATGGGAGCTAGTTAAGTTAATATCATCACTACCATCAATGCTGTCACTAGCATCAACATTATTACTATCATCACTATCATCAATATCTTTATCATCAATGAGAAAATGTTTAGGCTATTATTCAGGGAACTTGTTCAAAATTACTGTAATAAAAGGAAAATAGGAGTTTGTTACTAGGTATTTTCCAAATAAAAACATATAGTTCCTATAAACCAATCACTAAAATCATCCCAAGAAGGGAATAAGGGTGAGTGAAGAAAAAATGGTTTTTCATGATTTTACTATTCCTAAAGGGAAAAGTACTTTCCTGTGAAGCTCGATCTCTCCCTTTGATAAACCATATGATGAAGGGCATAAGAGTAATAAGAGATAAGAGGATAGAAAATGTATCATTCCCTGTATGCTTGCAGACACACATCTCTCATTATCTCCCAGGTAGAAATCTTGATAATAGTAATGCAACATAGCCTCATCTAGCAACCACCATAGAAAACTCTAGTCAATCCTAAGAAGCCAAAGTTGGACAAATTGTGCCTTTTTCACTGTGGTAACGAGCATACTGTAGATGAGTGTCACCATTTGAAGGATAAAACAAAGAAATTAATTCAAAGAGGATACCTTAAAAAATACATGGCTCAAAAGATGTCCAGCTCAAAGAAAGGATTAGTCACAAAAAAAAGTGAAAGTTATAAGTGGAGACCAGACGACCACCTAGATACCAAGGAGCACCAATGCTACTGTGACCCCCAATAATCTCTTCATAGCAAGAGTTATCTTGGTAATATCTAGAAGACTAGCTGGAGAAGACTCTTCTAATGCGAAAAAAGTACTAGCAAAAACAACAAGGAAAATGCAAGCTCATGTAGTTGATCCCATTTTAGGGATATTTAAAGTACGTCCACTTGCACCTCACATCACCTTTAGGGAAGGGTACATGGAGCTCTTAAGAAGGAGGTCATAATGATGCATTAGTTACCTTGGTGTATCTCTCTAACTTTTATGGTAAGAAGATATCAATGAACAGTTGAAGCTTAAACATCTCATTCTACAATGCGTTCCTCCAACTTGGAGTGGATAATGTGCAAATATAGGAAATCAACACCCTCCTCATGGGATTCATGGGTGACGGCATAGAAAAGCTTGAGAAGATACTACTACTTCTCTCCTTAAGCACTTAGCTAAGGAAGGCAACAAAGATCTAAGGGTTATTGGTGATCAAGATTTCATCTGCATATAATATAATGTGGGGAACACCAACCATAGATCTATTCCAAGTGACAATCTCTACATACACTTAAAACTAAAGTTCCCTACATTGAATGGAATTAAGAAAGTGGTGGGTGATTTGAGAGCATGTAGAAAATGTTATACTAGCACTCTGAGGAGTGTAAAAGCCTTTCATTCCCCAAGCAAATTGAGCAAAAATCCTACAAAGTTACTAGGGAGAAAACAAAGGCAAAGATGTACTTTAGGATGTCAACTTTGTGGAAGCGCACCCCCCATGAAGTACTCATGACGTGGACTAAAATGTATCATTCATGACATCCCTAATGATAAGTTGTTTACCTTAGTTTATTTTATGCATTGATTTTGATCACTAGTTCTTTTTATTTGAATAAGGCCTACCCATTCAGGAACGACACCCCTTTTCATTATTGATAACTTCTTGATTGAATGCATTTTCTTCTAATTTTATTATTCTCTTTCACAACCCTAAAATTTGTAGCAACTGCATGCCCTTCTATGAAGTGTTCTCAAAGACGTTTAGGCGTAAACCCACTATAAAGCTCATTATGGAATATGTGAGGAGCACATGGTAGCCACTAGGTGTAATCCCACTATATAACTCCCCTAGGGCACATGGTCACCAATGAATCCTACTATAGCCCCCAAGGAGGTATGTGGTAGCCACTCTTAAAATCCCACTATAAGCTCTCTTAGAAACATATGGTAACCTCTTTGAAAAGGCCTACTATAGGTTTCCTTGAGAGTATATGGAAACTTCTCTAGGAAAGCCCACTATAAGCTCCTTTAGGAATAAATGACAACATCTCTAAAAAAGCTATGTAAAAGGCTCTATCATCAAAGTAGATACAAAGCTTCCCTTCTTCAAATCATGAATAAGTATGGTCACATTTATATCTGCCATCAATTCAACATCTCCAATACTTCATTGTTACATCATTTAGTAAACACCCTAAGGGGGTTCATTACCTTCTTGGCTAATAGTAAATACATAGGTAACTAATCATTCACCCTATTTTTACTTGTAAAGCAAAGTAACAACTTTTCGGACAATTGATCATAAGATATTATCGTGCCTATCAATAATGAGGTAAACTACTCCCATGCCCTACAACTAAATATTGTGATGAAAATACAACTACTAATAACATCAATCTATCCATGTAGCTGCACTATATTTTTTAATGTTGTCAAATGATCATTTCTTGCTCCCTTCATACATGGTAGATTTAGGATCTGGAAATATACTGGCAAAATCTCTACTAAGATTTTTCTACAAGGGGATCCTCTCATTTGGAGAATAGATTCCCCAATATTGTGTGCCTCTTCATTTCTTCTAACTTACGGCTAAGATATTCCATTTGGTTATTTACCCTACTAGCCTTCATTTTCTTTGCTCAAGTATGAGAGAGTCTCAAGGGCAATCATTCTCCCTTATTGTGCTCTATAGGTCACAATTGAGCCATTTGCAAGAAATAAGGTCTAGTTTGAGATGGCCAACTTGCTTCTTTTTCTAATTCCTTGTGTAAAAGGTCCACTATTTATAATGGGCTTATCTTAGGCCTTGAAGTGAAAAGTTGTTGTGGGAACACTACTTGGAGTTGAGGAAGAGTTTTCAATACATGAGCTGGTATATGTATTAGTAATTGTGCGAATAAGGAGAACATGTTCCTTGCCTACTGGTCCTTAGACAAATTATTTTCCTAGTCCTTCAACATTTTCTAAAGCTTTCATTTAGTTGATTGAGTGACTAGATATATTTCTATGTAGGATTGTCAATGGATTAAATTTTAATCCAAATTCAATTAGAATTCGATCAAAATTTTAGAATTTTTATTCAATTAAAATATCCAATAGATCACATCCGATTATAAATATACGAAAGCCAAAATAAGTGAATTGGATATGAAATTAAGCAATCTAACCCATTAAGGATCCAAATCCAAACTTTAATATTTTTTATTAAATTAATATTCTTATATAATATATTAACGTCTATATTATATTACTAATGTTGAGTCTTTAACCTAAAAAATAAGAGAGATATTGATAAAATGTAAAATATAATAACTCATCTATGCATTAATATAATGTGAAATAGAATTTTAGTATTCCAATATTTAACTTTTGAACTAATATGTAATAAAAAGTTGTTAAAAATTCAAATATGACATATATTTACTTTATAAATACAATTTTTTTTATAAAATTCAAAAGAAAAAAAAGGAAAAAAAAGAAAAAAAACATAGGGTCGGATTTTATATTCGGATTTTATATATCCATTGGATTCAGATATAATACTGACTAACAAAGATCCTATAGAATTTTAAAGCGAATTTATATGTGAATTTTGATAATTAGATTTGGATTTGGATATGGCAATCTAAATTCGATATGTTGACATCTGTATTTCTATGGGTAGTGAGCAAATAAGATAAATGTGACTAAATAAGTTGGTGAGGTGTTTCTACGTCCTTTTGAGGTGTTTGGGTCATGACTTACAGTCAATACTTCTCCAAGTTTCAAATGATCAAAAGAAAGTTTTCCACAGATGATATCAAATTATTCAAGTATGGAAATTTTCTCTCAATTCAGACCAAATTCTGAGGTTGGATCTTGAACTTTGCCACAATCTTAAAAGCCACAGACATGCTAGAGTCATTGGAGGTTGCTCAATAAAATTCCTATAACACTTAAGCTAGTTACTTAGCTAAAGAGCATAAAATAAAAGAAAACCAATAAGCTAGTAAGATTCTGGTTGGTTAAGTACTTGCTAAATATAACAAATAAAGTTATTTACAATATTATCAAAATGGTCCAGTGAGAATACATAGCCATGAAAGTGTAATTTAATTGATAATTTTAATTTTACCTTGGCATCATAATTTACTTGTTAATTTAATTTTCTATTAATTTAATTTAACTCAAGTTAATTAAATAATAATTAATGACCAAAATTTCCTTTAGGTTGACCAATCCGACCAACTATCCATGGGCCGCCCACCTTCTCAAGCAATTGTGTCGACATTAGAGTTGCATGCTTTTGTGGGGTTGTGTATCATGAGTGCATTCATTAATTCTTAGTCCTTAAGTGATCTTAACCAGAATTAGGTTTGAATCCATAGCCTAAGTTTGGAAATGAAGACCTTATTGAGGAGGAGTCTAAGGATGCTTAAACCAAAGCCTTGTCGACATTAGTGTGTCCTCTTCAGAGGAGTTAGACCTTTTGAGGTATAAGGATGACCTCATGATGAGTTTGAGTTTGCAAGCCATATTAGAATTTAGCATTTTTTGTTGTGGGCATTGTTGCTTTGTGAATCACTTAAAATTTTCTTGAAGCTTCATGCTTTGAAGATCACTTTGGATTTTTAACAAAGTT
Organism: Jacaranda copaia; assembly: GCA_014898725.1. Classification (NCBI taxonomy): domain Eukaryota; kingdom Viridiplantae; phylum Streptophyta; class Magnoliopsida; order Lamiales; family Bignoniaceae; genus Jacaranda; species Jacaranda copaia. The sequence continues at coordinate 521,943 of JACGDI010003958.1, read as the reverse complement.
TCACACTTTACAAATGACTCAGAAATTTTTGTGCAACTTTACACTCCGATGATCATGTTGGATCTCTAATGGAACTTTGCTCTCCATGAAGGACTTGGGATTTCTTAGGGAGCTTTGCACTCCATAGATCTTTAGGATCACCCATGTAGCACCCATAATAAAAAAGGCCTTTTGTTATGCTTCAATCTATGTAGCAAAATGCCAAAATCTATAGCAAAAGGGATCTTGCTACAAATTCACAATAGATTTGGGGCTGTACCAAATACAACCATGACCAAAGCTTCGCTATGAGGGATTTTCCATAGTAAATACATGGTGCTACAAAATTGCAACTTTAGATACAGTATGTTGTTCATAGCAAATAACTAGTAGAAAAACTTACTTTTTGGTTCAAATTAAATGATCGTAGAGAAAGCTACTTTTGCACTTAAAATTTGTAATAAAGAAATCAAAATTGCTCAAACTCCATTTGGTATGGTTGTTTGGCGTAGCACATACTTCAAGTATATTTTTCTTGATTTTACAATAATTATTTATAATTTTTTTTAAATTAGAAAATCTCTATAAGAATAATAAAAATCCACAATAACTACAATCTATCAACGAAAATATAAAAATCATACACACAGCAATTTTTTTATTAAGAATCAATAAATACATCATCATAACGTATCCCATCAATATAATACTTAATACATAAGCTAAGCATTAAATATATTATTTTTAGAATTCATAATGTTACTAAATCGAGAAGTACAATCATCATAGTGTAGAAGTTAGCAAAAAATACATCATCATTGACAAAAAAACTTACAAGAAATACATCTTCATTGATATAAAAACTAGCTATCCACCCGTTCACCAAAATGTGCCCACTTGTATATATCTTTTATCTTTACATTTCAAGACCTAAAATAAGACCAAATCAATAATAAATAGTTGAAATCATAATTTATTCTAAACTTATATTAAATTGTACAGAAAAGAAAAGCAAAGTCTCACACGTACATTGGCGAGTTCCTGAGCAGTGCATTTATAAACAACATCTCCAATAGTTTTCAAACCATCATAAGGGATAAGTAATCCAACATTGGGGACCAGTGTTTTTTCAACATAGATTTTCATATATGCAGGCTTTTCTCCTTCTTCAAGAAACATTGTATCGGCAACAATGCTATGTGCCGCAGTCACATGACAAAATATGTGTATATATGTTCCAACCTGAATGAAAACTATTGTATCAAAATAAATATTTTGCATCAACAAAATATTTGCATAACACATTTTGGCATACTAGGAAGAGCACCATTAGAAGTTTTAAGTACGTGTACAATGAAACTGAACCTATATCTATGCAGAGACGTTCATGTGATTCCCAAGTTAGGCTCAAAATTATGTATTAGATTAGATAGTCAACTCAATTAGCATTTTTAAATTAAAGACCAAATAATTTAACGTGGATGGCAATTTTTCTTTGGCTTACTCACTGGCTATATCTGGTATTTGGTTATTATTTGTGGGCTCTTTGCTATTTGGTTAAACGACTTTTATTTATGTTTCTCTTTGCTTGTGAGTTTAATTCTTGGTTGATGGTATAAATTTAATGGGGGTAGGAGATTTTGTCATGTTATCTTTAATTACCTGCCCTTTATTGAATGGATGGGATGGTTTATTTTGATATCTATAAAAGAAATGAGACACTGGTGCATTTATCAACACTTGCAATTCTGGTTTTGGCTGTATATGTTTTGAAATAAAGCAATTGAACAATACCATTAAATTTTTTTCTTTTGTATTTTTGAATGTCAATGGGAAACAAAAGGGCCCCATTTTCTATTGTTGAATATCAGAATCGTTAGAAACATGAGCACCTTAGAGGATGCATTGAAAAATAAATAACATTAAAATAATTACTTTAACGTTTTTAAATAAATAATTCTTGAAAATGAAATGAAATCTCTAAAACTGTTTTTCCTTTTTCTTTTTAATTCTCATTGATGAACTCATAAGTGGTTGTACATGCACAATCTAAGGCTTAAGTATGGGCTATTAAACTTAATTAGAATAAGCAAAGAATTAAATAAATTGAACTTTTCTTGGCTAGAGGGTGGGATTTTTTTGTCTTTTTTCTTTGCTAGAAAGATTAGTTTTGGCTGCCTCACATATAGTATGCCACCTTTGAATCTTAGTACAATTTTACCTTTCATATATATACGTGCACGTGTGTGTGGTACAATATAATGAACAAAATGGGAACCTTAATTACTATATGCATTCAGTTAGCAAGCATACAAGTAGCAGTTTATGACAATATGCACACAGATAGTAGATATGAGACTATTTCAGGTTTTCCAATTTAATTTCCCTGGATTTATCATGATTTCATTAGAAACGGAGTAGACAATAAGACAGATTTAATTAAAATTTGAATTTTATGGCAACAAAGTGAGTTTATTTTTCTTTGTTTAGTGAGGTTAAAACCTTAAATAATAAAATGTAGTTATTTTATGTTTATGGTGTTTCATTCTTTTCTTTCCAGCAACATAAAAAATGTCATACCTTCTGGATGCTTAAAATTTGTACTTTTAAGGCTCCAAGTAAAAATTAAAAGTAGCGACTCTAGTTCCATTTGAGAAAAGGAATCAGTTTACTGTTTTTCATGCACATGAGGGAATGAGTTTGGTGGTTTTTGATTGTGGGATCAACTTTTATGAGAACTTAGAAGAATTTGAGGAAAATGATTTATTAATTTAAAGAATAATAGGATGAAAAATCTGGCATGGCTCCATTGGCAGTGCAATGCTTAACCATACCAAGAGCCCTCTTTATGTTCTGATAAAAGTATCTCACCTTTCATATTTCTCTTGCCCTCTCAGAATCACACACTCAGGATACTGCTTCTTTTATGTATTATAATATTGCAGGAATAATGCAATCGTACTTGCAAGCTTCTTATGCTATGAACTTTGATTTGCTTTCACAGGTAAAAACATATTACAGGTTTCCTCAGAAAAACCATTTCAGATTGTGGTTTTTTCTTTTTCTTTGACATGTAATTATTTTCCTAACTTTTATAAGCACTTATTCTTTTCATTTTATTATTTTTTTAGGAAGTATATAGCGAAGATATGATTGCACAATATGGTTTGGATTTATCAAAACATCCTAGGCTTGATGCTAAGAAATGGATCAAGGCAGCAGGTGAACCATCAAAGACTCGACTATATGGATTTCACGCTCGTTAATATGCTAGAGAAATCCTTGGTCCTCTATTTTTGGTACCAAGATATATGGGAATGATTCAACCACAAACCATAAATTTTGTAAGTGATGAGTTGAAAAAAGAAGCAAAAGAGGCTAGGAAGATGGCTAAGGTTGCTAGAAGGCTGGCTGAAGCGATTTGAGGATGCTATGTAGAGGGAAGAACTATGCCAACAAGTGCAAGACCTTCAATTTGTTTTGGTCATATCTCGATTAGATTTAGCATTAGCTCAGGCTGAACTGGTTGCAACAAAGCCAAAAATCCCAAACCTAGTTCAAGTTGGTATTCATGATTTGTTTCAGAAGGTGAGATTTATAAATTTGAAAAATCAAGTGGTTTAGAAAACAATGAGCCACATAGCTTTATTGGTGAGGAAAGAGAGAAGGATCGCTAAGATTAACTAGTATTCCCTTTTTGTGACTATATTTTGTCAATAAATTCACTTGGATATTATGATTTTGAATATTATAGATTGTTAGTTAAGTGTCTTGAGTTTTGGATGTTGTACATTGATTCTTTTTGTGACTATCTGCTAAATGAATGTTGCTTTATCATTATATTTTGTGGTTGATGTTAGTGTTGCTTTAATATTTTTATGGATATGATATAAGTTGCATATAGCTATTGACAAGGTATAATGTGATATGTTTCTAAATTTATTATTTAATTTTTTTTTGGTAATTTTGATGGAAGTTGAATTGCATTGTGATAGGATTGAGATTTAAATTGGTCACTAATAAGAAATTGCTTTATTGGTTTAATAACAAATTTAGTGATGGATTTATATTAAGTTTGTCACAAGTAAGAATTTTTTTTTGTATTTTAGTGACCAACTCGGTGATAGAAAAGTCTATCACAAGAATAGTGTGTCACAAATTTCATAATTTTAAACATGCTTTTGTGATGGAACTTTTTTTTAATTTGTGACAAAAATTCCATCACAATGCTAATTTTGTGGTACACTTTGTTTTGTCGTAGAATACATTCATCACAAAATCATATTTTGTGATGGAATTTATTAAATCTGTGAGGGATTTTTCTGTTGGTGAAGAATAATTTCTTGTAGTGTCTAACTCCTAAGTTGTTGTTCTTTGGATGGATCCATTGAGGTCTCATGTAGAGGTGTTATCTTATGCATGCCCCTTAGGTCTTCCTGTGAATACATAATTCCTATATAAGATTAATTTGCAATATAATAAGACAAGGACATAGAAGAAATCAAAATTCTTCATTAAGTTTCTGAGCAACATTTGTCATCTCTAGGATTCAGATGGACTTTGTTCATAGAAAGGGAAGTGCTAATCTAACAAAAGGAAACTAATCTAATAGAATAAACAAACGTTTCTAGAGATTCATTTCCTTAGATTAGGGTGTTCCCAATGCTAAGCATGATTCCAACTTCCATTTTATAGCCTGGCGTACTTATTTTCCTGCTCTTTATCCTTCAAAGGAGTCTTATCCATCTGACATCCAACTTTATGTTAATTCACAAAGTTACAGTTTTCGTCTCCATTACATTCCTGTATTGGAGACTTCTTAGGTGCACCTGGGCACCATGCAACTCTGGCCTCTTGGGCTTGTGATGCCTCTTCTCGGATATACACAATATTGCTCAACCTTAGGAGTACTGTGGAGTTTATCAACATGAACTCCAAAAATCTCCATAATCTTTCACTTACTAACTGGTGATATAGGATAGCCCAACAGGCCCAGTCTAACAAGCTATTGACTCTAGAAAAGCTTCCAGGCCCACTTAATATGCATAGCCTAATGACCCATCCAGACCCAGTTAGGTAAGATCACTCGACCACAATCGTCTAGTTGAGCAAGTTATCCTCAACCGCACCCAACATGAAGCTTTAAGCCATTGTTCATTCAGCCATCCCTCTGGTCGACCGTCTTATCTGGTCAATGATTGTCGACTAGAGTGCTCACTCCGACGCTGACTTATATTCTTGTGGCATTCAATGTTCTGACAAGCAATGCGTCTCCACATTAATAGCACATGCCACCCCAATACAGTTTTAGCCACCAACTCTAGCAGGAAGGCGCACCCCTAGAATACTATTTACCCTAGAAAGCAAAAGATGATGCCATCTGGAATAATACTAGGATTGAAAATGACCAACAACCCTCAGGCAAGGATGAGAGCTCTCTACACTTAATAGGGGCATTTTAGATATATCACCCACTAAGAGAAGGCTATAAATATCTCATTGCCAACCACTCTCCAAGTAATGCTATATATACTATATACTCTTATCCTACTGCTCGATTACCTCATTTCGACTAGAACTAACTTGAGCATTGGAATGCCTTAACTAGGAGCACCTTAACTAGTTTAATATTCATTGTTGGTTGCAAATCTCAACCCCAAGAAGAATATCACTTTTGGATTGTTCAACCTCCCAAGTTGAATTAGTCCAAACACTACCCTATTCACTAAATACAACTTTCAACCTCATCATTTTAGTACCATCTGTGGGAACCTTGAGATTGCAACTGAGAAAATGATGAATACTAGAAGAGCCACATCTGAAAGAAAGGATAACATGAGATCAATATCTCCACCTTCCCCTCTGCCCCAGCAAGATTTGCATGCTCCAGGCCTAAGAGCCCCGCAGAAGCAAGTTGTAATGCTGACCATACCTGATGCAGCTTCTAAGTGAACAAATCTCTGCCCAAATCTCTACTCAACTTTCTACAGCATTGAACAAGCACACCGCCATGCCAGCCCTAGCTAATAGAGCAACTCTACAATCACAATTGCCTTTACCAGAGGAGACATCCCCATGGGATAGTTGTAGTTGCTCGAAGCCCGAGCAGCCTCTAGCTAGACGAAAAGCTAGCCCTAGATGCCCCCAAGGAGAGAAGGGGCGATCGGAGCTAAGGGAGGAAATTACTAACTCCATAGACCACCACGTTGACCTAATCAAGCTTTACAGCACGATAGGGTCAAACGTTCCAGACATGACCAACGTGAAGAAGTGGATGAATACGCAGATCATACTACCAGGCTAATTTGAGCCCCGCAGCATGATAGGGCCAAGTGCATGAGACCTCATTTTGATCAGAACATTACCCAAGCTGATTGGAAGAAGTAGGAAGAAGTTTCCCACTAAATGCAACAACTAAATAGACGCCTCAACGAGATCTTGAGAAGAAACACTAAAAGAGTGCCCAACCCAGAGGGCCCCCAAAGGTCTCATTGAGAGAGAAGCTTCCCTTTTATCCAGGAGATTATTGATGAGCGTATTACCATCGATGCAAAGATCCCAATTGAACTTTTGAGGTACAATAGCTCAACAAATTCCAGCGAGCACTTGATGCAATTCGAACATATAATGCAACTGTACGGGCACAACAAGTACATCCATGTGAAGATGCTAATGACCACATTTCGAGGCATAGCACTCAATTGGTTTGTTAAGTTGGAGCCCTAATTGATATACTCATATGATAAACGCTGTGATAAATTTCTCCACTAGTTCACTAGTCGGCAAAAGATAAAACTCTCCCATACTCATCTCCACACTGTCAAGAAAAATGAAAAGAAGTCCCTCTATGACTTCTTTATGAGGTTCAACATGGAGGTCCTGAAGACAGACAACCCCAGGATCGAGTTCCTGATCAACGTACTACTCTTGGGACTCAGGCACAAAGAATGTACCAATATTTTAGTGAAAGGGCACTCAAGGTCGATAGAGAAATTGCTCAACCTGACAAAGAGATATATGACCCAAGAGAAGATGAACAAGCTGAAGTTAAAAAACTTTAAGGTCGATAAAAAGAAAAATAAAGAGAGAGATGACCAGAAACACAGGAGAAGGGCAATAAAGCATTTCCATAATATACTTCGTTAAATATCCCAAAGAGAGAGGTCATGTTTATCATTCAACATGATAATCTCCTCAAGAAATTGAGAAAGTTGATGAAGACTAAAGCATTGAAAAAATTAAGAAAGTATTGCCACTTTCATAAATAAAAGGGGCATGACATAGATGAATGCTTCAATCTCTAAGACAAAATTGAGAGGTTCATCAGATAGGACCATCTCAAAAAATATGTGGCCATTAAGACATAGACTGAGGGGGGTAAAATCAATCAGACTTTCCGTAAAAAAAGGTTTATTAGCCCAAGGAGGGAGGATAAGAAAAAAAAACTTGCCCAAGAAGACCGCTTACCCATTCGAGGTGTAATTGACATGATTGCGGGATGTCCCACTAGAGGGACTCAAAATCAACAAAAAGGCAAACTCAAAGGAGACTAAAGTTGACTAAAGCCTCACCAGTCGAAACAACATTCCATTTATTGATGAGCGTAGAGCCCATTTCTTTCACTGACAGTTACCTAGCCCACCTCAAAGGAAAGAATATCAACCATAAAACTGATTGTCCTATGGTAGTCTCCGTTGAGATTGCCAACTTTGAAGTGAGAAAGATTATGGTTGATAATGGCAGCTCAGCCAACATCATCTTCCTCTTCACATTGAAAAACATGAACTTAGGGCAGCTAAAGTTTGAACTTGTGCGTACCCCTTTGGTCGGCTTTAGGGGTTGAAAATTATTCTAGAAAGGTCCATCAATCTTTTGACATCATTTGGGGAGGCACCCTAAAGAAGGAATTTGATGGTAAATTATCTAGTGGTGGATGCCCCATTCACTTATAATGTAATAATTAGTCAATCAGCTCTCAATAACTTTCGTGCCATTGTGTCAACCTACCATATGAAGATTACATTCCTGACCTCGATTGGCACAAGTGAACTACTATGTAACATCAAGGAAGCTTGGTAGTGTTACAACATTTTGGACGAGTTAAGTGAGTAGAAAGCTCGACCACAATTGAAGACCTTGGGGGACACCCCTGTAGTGGAACCCGAATAGATCTAAGCGCATGAAAAGAGAAAGTTGGAGGATACTCGAGTGGAGCCCATCGGGGAGTTTAAAATAGTTGAGTTGGAATAAGGGAACCCTAACAAGACAACTCGAATCGGCACAAATATAGGCCCCCACTTAGGGTGAACAAGGGAACCCTAACAAGACAACTCAGATTGGCACAGATGTAGGTCCGCACTTAGGGTATCTTATGGTCGATTTCCTAAGGAGATATATCAACATCTTTACCTAAAAGGCACCTGACATCCAGGGAATCAAATCTAGTGTGATCGTAGACCGCCTCAATGTTGACTCCTTATACAAGCCAATCAAGCAAAAGATGAAAACATTTAATGCTGAGAGAATCCAGATCATCAAAATAAAAAGTTAGAAAGCTCTTAGATGCAAATTACATAGTAGAAATTTAATACCCATCTTGGCTTTGTAATGTTGTACTCGTCCTAAAGAATGAGGGACAGTGACGAATGTGTAATGATTTCACAGATTTGAATAAAGCTTACCCTAAGGATCCCTACCCCCTGCCTCAAATAGATTTACTAGTAGATTCCACCACTAGTAGTAAGTTGTTGAGTATGATGGATGCATTCCAAGGATATCATCAAATATTCATAGCCCTCGAAGATAGGGATAAAACTTATTTTATGATTTTCAATGGAGTTTATTATTTTTTGGTCATGCCTTTTCGACTTAAAAATACTGGAGCAACCTACTAAAGGCTAGTCCACTTCATGTTTAAGAACGAAATAGGCAAGTCTATGGAGGTATATGTTGATGATATAACCGTAAAGATGGAAAAGTCCTAGGATCATTAGCTCGACCTCAATCACACTTTTGCAATATTGAAAGCATTTAGTCTGAAGTTGAATCTAAAAAAATATACGTTTAAGGTTCAATGAGGTAAATTTTTAGGTTATATGGTTAGCCAGTAGGGCATTAAGACCAATCCACAAAAGATTCAGACCATTTTGGACATTACCCCACCTTAAATAGTTAAAGAAATACAGCAACTGGTGGGGATGATTATTGCCCTCGGGAGATTCATCGCTCGATTGGCAGACAAGAGCCTACCTTTCTTCAAACTTTTTAGAAATGCTAAGAAGTTGGATTTTCAATGGAACAAACAATGTGATCGGGTGCTTGTCGAGTTAAAACAGTATTTGTCCTTGCCCCCTTGCTCGAAAACCTGAACTTAGAGAAGTACTTCACATATACTTGGCTGTTTTAAAGGCATCAATCAGCTCGATCTTAGTCTCAACTAGAGATGGAAGCCATCGATTAGTTTATTGTAGTAAGTCTCTCCAAGGACTGAAGCATAATTATTGAGAAATCAAGAAGTTTTCCTTAGCACTAGTCATCACGGCCCAAAAGCTGCGACTATATTTTCAATCTCACACCAGGGTAGTGCTAACCAATCAGCTATTGAAGTAGGTGCTATCGAAGCCAGATACCTTTAGGATATTAACTAAATGGGCCATTGAATTAAGAGAATTTGATATCACTTTCCAGCTTATGACATCTATCAAAGCGCAGGTTTTAGCAGACTTCATCGCCAAACGAGTTGACCTGTTAGAGAAAAGCAATAAAGCCCCTCTCGATTAGACTTTGCACATTAATGGACCATCGACCACATTATAAGGGGGAGCATGAGTAGCTCTCCGTTCCCCATCAGCAGAGGAGTATGATTTTGTGATCAAACTCGACTACGCAATTACTAATAATGAGGCAGAATATGAGGCTTTCCTCGTTAAGATAAAGATGGCACTCGATCGAGGTATTGATCACTTGGCTACGATCACGAGCTCCCAGTTGGTAGCAAAATAAGTCAAGGAAAATTTTGAAACCAAGGATTCAATAAATAGTTAATACCTGGCAGAGGTTAGAAAATTATAACAATCATTCAAAAAGTTCACCCTTAGTTAGGTACTTTAATCTGAGAATGAGCGTGTGGATGCCTTGTCCAAATTTGTTAGCTTGAACAGAGGCACAGAGATAGTACGATAACATTTCAAGTCTTCAATAGGCCATCATTAGCCCACTTGAGAAAAACCTAGTAGGGAGCATCGAGGAGTTAATCCCTTCATGATAGGATTCGATAAAACTCTACTTGGGTCATGACACAGTCCCCAAAGACAAGAATGAGGTTTGTCACCTTCGAGGGTAAGCTGTCAAGTTTATGTTTGATGAGCATAGCCAACTATATAAGAGGTCAATATCTAGACCGCCCCTGAGGTGCCTGGATCTCAACCAGGCTCATGAAGTATTGTAGGATATCTATGCAGGCATGTGTGGGAACCATTCCCGGGGAAGATCTCTTGTGCATAAAATCATAAAGTATGGGTATTTCTGGCCGACATTACTGATAGACGTTGTTGCATTTGCTCAAAAATGCCCATCATGCAAAGTCCACTCGAACCTCCCGCATCAACTCACTGCACCCATGGTCAATGTTTAAATATCTTAGTCATTTGACCAATGGGGGATTAACATTTTAGGCTTACTGTCAAAGTCAACAAGTCAGCGAAAGTTCATAATTGTGGTGGTCAAGTATTTTACTGAGTTGGTTGAAGCTGAGGCTATCCCAAAGATAACTAATGCGGCCATCAAGAGTTTCATCTAGAAAAATATTATCTATCATTTTGGCCTACCTAAGATCCTCATTTTAGACAATGAATCTCAATTCCAGAGCCGAAGTACCAAAGGTTGGTGCGACGCCTTAGGAATCACCCAACATTTTACTTCAGTGGGTAACCCTCAATTGAACAATCAGACAGAGGTAACAAACAGAATAATCCTCGATCATTTGAAAGCCAGGACACATAATACTAGTTTGAGTAAGGCAGATGACCTCCCAGGAGTGTTATAGGCATATAGGACAACTCTCTATACAGCCATAGGTCACAGCCCTTACAGTCTGGTTTATAGGTCTAAGATAGTTGTCCCCTTAAAACTCATACAACATACAGCTCAAGTCATTCACTTCTAACCATTCAGGAACACATCAAAGAGGAAGCTCAACCTTGAGACTATCTATGAGCAAAGGTAAGAAACTTACAATACCATGCAGTGCTAAAGGTTAAAGATGGCAGACAACTACAACAAGACAGTTAAGCTGTGCTGCTTTAAGATTGGAGATCTCGTTCTCAAAAAGGTGGAGGTGTCTAAGAATGTTGGCAAACTTGATCCTAAATAGGAGGGACCCTATACTGTTATAAAGGTCTCAAAGCATAACGCCTTTTACTGACTTGCTAATATTGATGGGGATGAGCTCCTTTGCCCATGGAACGCCATCAACTTGAAGAAATTCTATATATAAAAATACATTATAATCATCCTCGTATTCTTTGACATAAATAAAGTTTCAGCAACATCACTACCATTTTTTTGTATCATCACAACTACCTCTGCATTGCACCACTCTAAGTTTTAAGTCGACCCCGTAGTCGACAAAAAAGCGGCTTCATGCTGCCATTCCAAAGTTTTAAGTAGACCCCATAGTTGATGAAAAGTGGCTTCACGCTGCCACTCCAAAGTCTCAAGTCAACCTTATAGTCGATGAAAAGTGGCTTCGCACTGCCACCCTAAAGTCTCAAGTCGACCCCGTAGTCAATGAAAGAGCAGCTTTATGCTGCCCAATTAAGTTTCAAGTCAACCCCGTAGTCGACCTAAAGACAACTTCTAGCTACTGACTCAAGGCTCCAAGCCCAAGTTCAAAATTGACCATGCCATAAACTTAAAAACAACTACATGCTATCAACTTAAGGCTTTTTAGCCCAAACTATACAAGCAACCCAGTAGTCAATCGACAAGTCAACCATAAAATAATGAAAATTGACCATAATGAAAGTAAAGTTATGAAAGCAAACTATTAAATGTGCTTCGGCAAGATAATGCGTATCTCTAAAATATCGACGATAAAGTTGTTAGATTTTCTTGATAACTAATGTAGTTGTTGACTATTCACCCACACAATCACGATAGTAAAGTGGCATTCGACAAGAAAGCTGTGAAATTGATCTCAATCAACAACAAAGATTTCACAATGATCTTTCATTCATCGAAATGTTTATTACAATAGCATTCCATTACAAAAAAAAAAACCAACAACAACAATAACGAAAGAAGGTTTGGAGATTAAGTCTGGCTCAACTCCACCTGAGCACTTTTCTGCAAGTCTTGATCGAGTACTGACATCGCTAATACAAGTGATTGAATGGTTTAATCTACTTGTGAAAGCCCCATGACGTCGCTCAAGAAATCAGTTGAATACAATATGTACTGCGCGACGTCGACCTGCCCATCCCTCAGCTGGAAGGTAAAGTCCACAATGAAGGTAAACTCACTCGCCAATTTAGCTGGCTTAGCCTCGACCTTCGCTTGTTTCTATTGGGCTTCGATCATGGGCTCGATGGGAGCATTTGTCACAGTATCCCTCTCCCTGTCCCCATCGACCGTGCCCTCCTTGAATTCTGAGTAAGGCTGCAGCTTCTCATCTAAGGTAGGGCTTATTTTGCTTTTATCTTCGGCCTAAAAAGTAAAGTCTAGATATTTGAGCTATTTTATTACCTTATCAAACGTACCACGAGCATCGTTGATGCATAAAACCACGCTCACATCTTGAAAGGCTGAGCTCAGTATAAATTGTTCCACCATTTCCTACCACATTATGGGAAGCTATCAAGAGAAGGCTGCCTAAGCCTTCTCAAGCGCATCAGCATAGCCAGTTGATCGACCAGAAGAGTAGCTCACCTATATATCCAAGTGAACCTTCTTCAGCACGAAGTCTATTCGACTCTTTTCTTGATAGCTTGTACTAATTATTGGTCCTTTGCATTAAGTTGCTCCTAGAGGGCAGCCACCTCTTTCATCAACTGGTCGACCTGGAGCTAGGAGGACTCGAGCTGAACCTTGAGGGTCTTTAGATGTTTTCCCTCTCGCAACTCTTTGCAATCCACCAAGACCAACTTCAATCGGTGGTAAAAGTGGTATCCCAACTAGCTCACTTGAAATAGAGAGTGTCAGTCAATAATTCAATTTTATGAAAGATGAACTCGATGAGAAAACAGTCGACCTCACACTTATCATTTTGCTATAGTAAG
>JACGDI010003958.1:498579-508587 GCA_014898725.1 Jacaranda copaia | reverse complement strand
ATGCCCCCTCCACCACCCTCTAGGAATATTAAACTCCCTAGGCCCTCAAACATATAGAAAATATTTTTTCCACTCCTAGACATGGGATGAGGAGGGGCTTACTAGGACTTTTCGATGCGAACACACCATAAGATAATAGAACTTAAACTCTTCAGTACTACCCGACTTTTAGGACATGGGCAAATGAAATAAATTTGAAAAATTGGTAAAAGAGGCTGACTAGCCAAATAGGTGTATCAGCACAGCAAAACTGTATATGGTGGCTAAGCAGTTGGGTAGAAGTTGTGTTATACAAACCTCGGGGCCCCTTAGAAGGTCAACTATAGCTAGTGCTAAAGAAAACTTAAGGCCGCACCTAAATGCTTCCTTAAACACCATTATGCACCCTTGTAGAGGTCGATGCATCCTACCCCAAGGCCCAAGCACTAAGAGTTCGTACTCATCTAGAATATAGTACATCTCCCTAAGTCGAACTAGGTCAGCAAGGGAGATTTTGGAGACTATCTCACTGTAATGGTCTGGCGTAAATAATTGACCGCGTAATACTAGCACCTCACTTGGGCTAACTTCATTCCCAAAGGCAGCCCTCTCAGTGCTCAAGTTGTTAGAGGTCGAGCTATCGCTCGATGAACTATCAGAGGTACTCTCAGGCACGCTCTTAGGTGCACTTTCACCCCTAACCTCCCTTTGGAACTGTACATTTTGAGACATAGTGTCCTCACTATTTGACAGACGTGACATCTTCACAAAGCAAAATAAAGGAAAACAGAAGCTTGGAGAACAACTTACAGCTAATTGCTTTAAAACTCCATAAAAGGTGAAACGGGTTAGAGAATTTTGGAAGCAAGAACTCAACTAGACTAGATTCAGTAAAAGTAAAAAATGAATGTTTCTACCTAGCCTATTTATAAGCATTTAGATGCGAGAATCCAAGCGACAGTAATAATTACACTACCGCCCCTTAGCACTTTATATACCACGAGATAATCAACACATTAAATGTGCAAAACCCTGATTGAGTATTCAAAAACCCTGGTCGACTATTCAAAAATACCATTCAAGAGTTCAAAACCCTAGTTGAATACGTATCATCGTTATTCATCGTCATTCATTTATCTACTCCCTGCTTCTTTTTATCAACAAGCTTAATTAGGGCCGCAAGTGGGGGGGACTTATGATATGGGATAGCCTAACAGGCCCAACCCAACAAGCTATTGACTCTGGAAAGGCTTCTAGATCTATTTAACATGCATAGCCCAATGACTCTTTTGGACCCAGCTGAGCCAAGTTACTTGACCACAGCCATTTGGTCAAGTGAATTATTCTCGATCTTACCCAATAGAAGGCTTTAAACTATCATCTATTTATCCATCTCTCTAATCAACCACCTTATCTAGTTGATGATGGTCGATCAAAGTCCTCACTCCGACGCTGACTAATATCCTTGCCGCATTCAATGTTCTGATAGAAAATGTGCCTCCGTATTAATAATGTGTGCCACCCTAACAAAGTCTCTGCCACCAACTCTAGAAGGGAGGTGCACCCCCAGAGTACCATTCACCTTGAAAAGTCAGAGATGAAGCTACCTAGAATAGTATCAAGATTAGAAATGACCAACTATGCCCAGGTAAGGATAAAAGCCCTCTATACTTGATAGGGGCATCTTAGATATATCACCCACCAAGAGAAAGCTATAAATATCTCACTGCTAACCACCCTCAAAGTAATAACATATACACTATACACTTTTACTCTGTTGCTCGATTACCTCATTTCGACCAGAACTAACTTGAGCATAAGAGTGTCTTAACTGGGGGTAACTTTACTAGTTTAACGTTTGTTGTTAGTTGCAGATCTCAACCCCAAGAAGAATATCACTGTTGGATCATTCAACCTCCTAAGTCGAATTAGCCTAAATACTACCTTATTCACTAAATACAACTTTTAACCTTATCAACTGGCTTTTATGCTGACAACTAAGTTGAGTAGCATCTCACCAATTAAAGCTTTGGGGATAGCCTAGTATTAGTAAACATGGTCGTCCAGTAAAGGCCTTATTTGAATAGATCTCACTTCCAGGGGTATCTGTAGATACCTTTGCAAATTTTGTACATGGTGTAATCTATTTTCTTTGAGGCCCTCTTTTTTCAATGTGTCGAGGATTCAAAAGGTAATCTTTTAGCTATTTGCAACCACTTAGGCAATGGTGATCTTGGTTAAGTGTTCAACATTATGGTTTTTATTGCACTATATCTAGGTTAGGGCAAAGTTCTTTAGCATTTCTTCAATTACTTTTAGTCTGTTGGAGGTATCCCATTCCTCGTATCCATAGTCCTATACTTGCCCATGAATTGGTCAACTGCTATTAGGGAGTTGCTGCAAGCGTGAAGTCATTAAGTGCTAGCTATAAAGGTTAGTTTTGTTCATGTGATTAGTGCCTCGCACTTGATTTCATTCTTGATACTGGAGAATTAAATCTCATGGTCTATATGTAAAGTCCAAGTAATAAGGGACCTCCTAGTTTTAAATCTTAAAAATTTCATTTTAAGAGTCATTTTCATCCTTGGAGATGTGTAATGGATCACCTAGGGTAATTTCCACTTCTTCTGGGTTTATCTAGTTTTGAGCTCGTATTCAGCTATCTTTTTTTTTTGGTTACTTACCTCTATGTTTTCTCTATCAGCTCGGCTAAAAGGGTATAAATCTTTTGTCATTAGGTGTTAGCAACACCTACTGAACAGAGACATTATTGAGTAAAATGTAGCTCTTTTTTGTCTATTGGGATTTTCTTTACCCAAGAGTTGTTCGAAGAGGTCAAGATTGTTAAGGAATCACTGTGTTCATCTATTCTTCCTCTAGTTTTCTTCTTCAAAAATGACATCTAATAGTAGGGGTTGCACTTCTGCTCTAGGCAAGGGCTTGTAATTTCAATTTAACCTTGTGATAGGCTTTTGGGCACTAGCAAATTTTTCCCCCTGCAGATTCGTTAGTAATTATTGATATGGCTCAATAGTAGATGGGTTTTTAGCCTTATGTTCTGACTCTCTTTGAGGCTTCAATTCTCACTCTGGCATCTTCCAACATTCATTCATGTTTTTATTCCAAATTATTTTTTATGGTTATCTTCATCATTTTTTCAACAACTCCCTTTTGGTATCCTCACTAGGTTTGTTTTTCAATCTTACTTGTAAGCAATTACATCCTTGTGCAGTGCGTCTTCCATAATGATAGAAGTGCCCATACTTCTTGGAATTATTTGCTCTCCTTTTAATTGTAGGCCACCTTTGGAGTTGCTTGTCATGGAGAGTCACTTTACCTCTTAGGATCATCCATCATCTTTTATGATTCTCTATAGGGGTTATTGTTTCTCCAATATAGATGCATGTTTCAGCTTAGATTAAGGGCTCCTCTGAAGAGGCTTAGCATGTGATTTATTTAACTTTCTTGAGCTTTTTGTATCTTAAGTTTTGTTGTACTGTGCTAGGTGAGATTTCCAAGCTAAGATAGGAAAACTCATGTACTGTTTGGATGAAATCCTCCATAGGCCTTTGCCTTCCTTTTACTTTTATGGGCTATAATCTTAAGGTATCTTTAGTTGGCAATAAAGTTGTAGAAAAAGCAATATGACATCATCTTTAGTCTGCTGATAGTTCTAGCAGGCAACTGGTTGAGCTAGGTGAGGCATGCTCTTTCAAATGTAGAGCTATAAATATGCTACATCATTATCTAAGTATTCTTACGAATCTCCAATTCCATTAAGTTTTAGAAGGCCAGTTGCCTTGAGCGTGAAATCACAGTAGAAGCAGCTAACCATAGAGATATGATTGCTTATTGAGCTCCTAAGGCGGTCACGTTTTCTACAATCTAATTATTGCATGGGTGACTAGCCTTGTGGGAAGGGATGATGGGGTTGCCTCATCTCGTTCTTTGGGCTCCCAAAGGTCTTCTCTTAGGTGTTATTATATGGTGTATGGGGCTATCATGTTTGCTGAGGTCCGTGCTTAGGTGTCTCCTATGAATACCATCATTTTCTCTTAAGCAATCTATTGGATCAATTCTTTGGGATGCAACATTTTTTTTAGTTCAACAATAAGCCTAAATGAAAGATGTTCCATAATACTCCATGCTATCACGTTTGTTGCCACCTTTACTGAGGCATCTTTTGCCAATTCCTTTAGGACTTCTTGAACAATCTACAGTGTTGGTCCTTTAAGGAATGAAATTTGCAGCTTGGATGGTAGCTTCGGTGCTAGAGGTGTGCCAAACACTCCTTCAATAGCAAGATCGAGCTATGCATCCTGTCTTTTGCCTTTCACGTTTCATAATCTCTCCTCAAAGTGCCGTAGGGAGTTGGTGCCTTGAGCTTTGGATCTTGTCTATATCTCAACATTCTACAATTGAAGAGGGAGCTTCCCATAGCGCCAAGATGATGTTGTACAAAAATAAAGTCAGGGTCTTTCTCGAAAACTAGTGTGATGTTGGGCTCCTGATCTTAGAATGCGTTTATGTAGGTAAAGTTAGAGCTCGAGTTTTGCAAATGATTACTTAGATATCTTTTTAGTTTTAAAGTTGGTATTTATAATAATTAAGTCTTTGATGAGTTTTATTCCACTTGAGTTGGTAGCTCAACTTGATGGGCTTAAATTTTTGGCCTCATTAGCCCTTTATTTATTTATTTAATTCATTTGACCTCTCATTTGCCCTTTCACTTTTTTGCCCTCAGGGTTTTATTTTTTCATATAAAATATAGTTACAATATAAATTTATTATTGTTGCCATTGACATTGTTATCAGTGACAAAGCCAGAAATAAGAATGTGGGGGACAAAAATTATATAACATAAAAGTTTATATATAATTTTCGTAATTTGTGAATTCAAAGAATACATCTTCATCCTAGTTGAGTTCGATGCTCTTTTATATCATAAAATTCATCAATAATTGAATCAATACAAAAAAAATTAGTGACATTTTTCTCAATCTAAGTAACTAAATAATTAGATAAAAGTTATCTTTCGTCTTATTTTGAAGCATGTTTTTAACAATATCCATAGTGAAAAAAGTTCTCCTACTTGTTGTTGTTAAAACACAAAGAAAAAATTTTAAAAAGAAAATTTTTAAATATTTACTTACATTTATCTCTTTATCACAATTTTATTAAATTCAAAATGAGATATTTTAGTTGTTTGCAAGTCCGTTAAAACTTTATTGGCTTTGGCTAACAGTGTAACTATTTCTCAAACAAATAAAATGCAAATGCTCTAACGGGTCTAACTTAATAGTCTTCACTTGATCTCTTGATTATAAATATGGGTCTAAAAATTTATTTTAGATTTAAAAAATTAGATAAAAATTTCATCAATTGATTTTAATTTTTGTCTTTAACTAGAAATGATTAAACTTACTTCAATAAATCTAGATAATTAATTTTGATTTGAAGCCCATAATAAAAGTTAGTTTTTTAAAATGTTAATGAATGAAAATTAAAAAATTAATTACTTTTGTTAATTTTAACAATTTCTTCTTTTCAATAATTTTTTGCATATTAATTATTATTAAAATTTAGATATATATTTCATATTAATATTATAATTTTATATATATGCTAGCTATCTTTATATCGCAATTATAATATAGTTTATATTATAAAATAATAAAATAAAATAAAATAAAAGTTCATCAGACGCTTTGATTTGGGCACAAGCTCGGTTCATAAAAGAAAAGCTCATATTTAATGTGCTCATGAGCCCAATATTTGAAATGAAACTGATTTGAGTGAATTTATGAGACTCACGAGTTATAGCTCAATTCAACTTGGACCCGTACTCAATTATGAAAAAATATATTTTCTTCTAATTAATATTTTTAAAATTGGACCGAACAAAAAATCGACAATAATATTGATTATTAGTTTGATCGATTCAACCGATTCAACCAATAATTTGACCAGTATGACGTCATAATAATATAATAATTTTATTTAATTTTATTAATATAAATACATAATATTTTGAAATTAAAAAAAAATTCCAATGATGTAGAAAAAAAATTATTTGAAAAATTTTCAATTATTATGCATTTTTAAATGCTTTTTTTAAAAAAAAATACTATTTCACAATTAATCAACTATAAATAAATGAATAAAATAATATTTAACAATAATTTAAGTAATTGTTTGTTTTATACTTCAAATCCAAGTAAAAATTAATTTTGTTTACACTAATTATTCAACAAAATCTAAGAGAAATAAACAAAATAAAACAGCAAATAAACATAAGTATTCACATATAACTGTTTCATTATATTTCAAAAAAATAAATTTGTGTTTCAAAAAACTAAGTTTTGAAACATATTCAATTCATAATTTCTCTTTTCTTTTTTGTATTTTTATTTTTTAAAAAAAATAAAAAAAGTAAACCGGTAGTAAACCAGTCGAACCACCATCGGTAGAATTGATTTTTGACCAATTTTCACCGGTTCAAAAGGCCACCAGGTTTAGAGTTTTAACTGGATCAGATTGACTTTCGATCACCAATCAACCGACTGATTCAATCCGATTTTCAAAACATTGCTTCCAACCAATAATAAGATATAAATATTCTGGAAATTTAACTCATTTTTAATATATTTGAAAAAAAAAATTAAAGTTAAATATTGGATTTTTAAAGCTTTATTTAGACTTAATATTGTAAAATAATCAATTTAAACTAGATCAATCAATTACAACACGACATAATTAAATTTTGTATTCAGATGATATAAAATAGTAATTGTGATGTAATAAATTAATTTATTTATAATAAATACCAGGCAAGCATTGATTAAGTAAATATCCCAAGCACAGTAATTTAAGCAAGAATTGAATAAATTTTTGATAAATAATTTAAGCAGGAAGTAAATTCTAGAAAAGATGGAAATGTCGTTGGAGTCCTTCAAAAGTGAAAAGACAACTTCATTAGTGCAGAACAAGAGTCAGGCGATGCAGAGTCAACTTAAGCTCATGTGGGAAATTTATTTGGTGTGGAAGTGTACCATGCAACACAAGCAAAATGCGTTGGATGGAATGCAATAATGTTTATTTTTCTCAAGGAATAAAATACACGTGAGTTTTTTATTTTCAAATTTTGCCACAGCCCTCCTTCCAATCAGTTATCGTAGGTAGCAGTAGTATGCTATAAAAGTACCACCGCCGGTCCACCGCACCTAAGAGTACTATAATCTCTGCCTCTCTCTCTATGCATACAAATCTTCTCAAAAAATAAAAAACATAAAAACAAATCTACTGAAGACTCAGCTAAATAGTCCCGGTGCCTATTATCATTCCTTTAAACTCAAATTCCAACTCAAACCAGAAAACCAGATATTAACACAAAAAGCCAAAAGCCATGGCCAGATCATCAGCCCTTGGACATGATTTTTTCAGCCTGGGGAAGGAATCTGAAGGACTCCCTCCTGCGGCTGATCCCCCCATTTTTGAGCGCAGAAGAAGCTTTCGCGGTTCGTGTGTGTATATATATATATATGTGTGTGTGTGTGTGTGTGTGTATCCCACGGTCCATGTTGTATGACTTCTTTACTTGTTTTCTTTCTCCTTTCTCAATTGCTTCCTTTTATTGTTGGCTATTATATCCGCAGATATACAAGGTGTTATATCCAAGATGAATCCAGAAGTAGTGAAGAGTGTGATAACAAATGGCTCTTTGGGTGGGAACAAAATCAGATCATCTGTTTCTGTTCCTTCTACTCCCAAGGAAACTCAAACAAACTGCCCTCTTTCGCCACTTTGTGATCCTACACTTCGGTAATCTAAAACATGCTTTCAAGAGTGTTTTATTGTTTTAAGTGTTTTCTTGCATTTGGCTAAACTAATTAATCAAATTATATTCTGGGTTGTTTTTTCCGTTTTTCCTTTTTGTTCCCCCAATTTTTGTGTTTGTGTAGGCTAAGTTGTGGGTATGAAAACAATGCTGAAAGTACTGCTCCAATGACGATTTTCTACAATGGAATGGTTGCTGTTTTTGTCGTGGCTCCACATAAGGTTTCCGTCCCTTTTCCCTTCTTTCCTTCAGATTCTTCAACGAAATTAATTTCTCCAAAAATTCGCAATACACATACACACACACACAGCAATATTGTGCCGCCTTGTCTAAATGGTTAATTAATGAATGGTGTGCGCAGGCACAGGACATCCTCAAAGTTGCTGAGGAAAGACTTCCTAAGACTGCTGAATACTCCAAATCCAGTTTGTTTGACCATGAAAATCTCTTGGGCGGAGGTTAGCTCGATTTATTTATTTATTTTCATTTTTGGAATTTTTTTTTTTAAGTTTCTAAAAGTAATTTTTTTTTAATGTATGCAGATTTTCCCATGAAGAGGAGAAAGTCTCTGCAGATGTTTCTGAAGAAACGAAAAGAAAAGTTGGTATTTCTTTCTTTTCATGTCTATTGCAACATTTTTGCTCACCAAAATTTTGTTAAATTGTATAATTTTCAAATAAGATTTGGATATTGAATTTTAATGACAAAAATATTGATAAAATTATTTTAAATAATATAACCTTGTGTTCTATTTCTTTTTTTAATTGAAAAACAAAATTCACTTATGCGTTCAAGGTCTATAACTTTCAGTTTTATTTTCAGATTATTATTATTATTATTATTATTATTATTTATGTTTCTCTTGCCTCATAGGAAGTAGGGCAGTAAAATTGTTTCCGAATTTTATACCGTTAACACGCTTGCTCCACATCACTGTTTCCTTTTTATTCATGTCGCTAGTTTTTATTAAAATTCTTGATTTTATTGCCACTTCTAAGTCCGAAAATCGGGGATTTTTAAGAAACTGGTAGATCAATATTTCATTTGGAAGTAGTTAGATAACTAGATTTGATTAATCTGTATTTTAGGACACTTGGTGTTTCATTTACTTAAGAATATGTCTACATTTGACTAAAGTTATTCTATTCGGAGACATGAATTTCTGAGCAATTATTTGGTTTCTTTTATAATATGTATTTGACTGAAATATATTTTCAACATGTAGTCGTGGAAGAGAGATCAGCTGAGTTCTGCAGAATTCTAATGTACGTAAGCCCACATGCTCTTTTAATTGTTGCAATTATTAATTTATGCTCTTTTCCTTTTCTTGCTTTCGATAATCATATATCTAGTGCAAATTTGATTCTTGAGGGTTAACATTGATGAAGAAGTAATAACATAATCATGCAAAAATAAGATCATTAATTCTCTTTATTTGATTGGTTTGTGACAATATTAATATATAACTTTGGACTTAGAAGAGTTGAGTAGCCTATGGTCTCATATAATGTGGTAAATTGATACGGCTTGTTTGGTTATGTTTTCATTTTCATTTTTCATATTCAACATTTTAAAAATTTGAAAAGTTAGTTAGAAAAAATAAATTAAAAATAAATCTGTATTTAGATAATTTTTTGAAAAAATAATGATTATATATGATTTAGTGGGTTGTGGATGGGGATAAATAGTAATAATGAAATGAAGAAAGAAGATATATAGTTTATTGGGAGAATATATTATTGGAAAGCGTGTTTTGAAATGAAAATGAGTAGAAATTTTGGTGAAAATAGTGATAAGTTGTTGATAATTTATTTTCAAATAATAAAAATTGGTGAAAATGGATTTAAAAACATAAACAAACAAGCTCTAATAGTTGAAATTTTAATGGGCTCTTAATGTTTGCATGTATGTAAATATAAGAACTTTTGACTTAGAAGAGCTTTTAATTATTTCTTGAGTTTTGGATTCAAAAAATTGATCATTGAGAGTATCTTATTTTCATTTTGGTAATGATTCTTTTTAGACAGTACAAAATAAAATCTTACTTGTTAAATATTGTTTTTATTATTATTTCTTCAATTCCATTAATGATATGATACCAATAAGTCAACGGCTAATTTATCAAAATATGGCAAAAAGAAAAAAAATTTTGAAAATTGCCGTAGTTTGAAAAAGTTTGTAAAACTATTGTA
>JACGDI010003958.1:483714-498479 GCA_014898725.1 Jacaranda copaia | reverse complement strand
AAAAAAAAAAATTAACATGCAAGAGGCCACAAAAGAATTTAATCAAAAGGCGTGGTGAAACCCACGCCTTTTTTACTGTAGCTTCTTTAAAGTATGGGTTTTACCCACGCCTTACAATAGTTTTACAAAACTTTTCAAACTACGGTAATTTTCAAAAATTTATTTCTGAAACCCACGCCTTTTTTACTGTAGCTTCTTTAAGGTGTGGGTTTTACCCACGCCTTACAATAGTTTTACAAAACTTTTCAAACTACGGTAATTTTCAAAAATTTATTTCTTTTTGTCATATTTTGATAAATTAGTCAAGTTGACTTTCAGCTAGTATTTCTACAATTATGTTTGGTTCATGGATTTTGGTGAGGGAAAAAAAAATATTAAAAAAAATATTTTTGATTGTTTGATTGGTATGGAAAATGCTAAAGAAGGGAAAAATTTGGGGAAAAATATAGTGTATTTACACTATGTTTGGTTCATGGATTTTGGTGAGGAAAAGAAAAGAAAATGTTAGGAAAAATATTTGTTATTATTTGATTGATAAGGAAAATAATAAAGAAAGAAAAATTCGGGGAAAAATATAATATATTTGAGGAAAATGAGAAAGAAGTCCATTTGTACTTTTTCTTGTTCTCCAATACATTCATCACTTCTCTTTTCCCATCATTTTCTTCATAATTTTTCTTAACAACCAAACAAATTTTAAATTTTAAATTTTATATATCTTTTTCTTTTCTTTTCCTTTTCTCTAATATTTTTCCTTTCTTATCAAAATTCTTAAACCAAATATAGTGTTAAGGAAAACGGATTTTGCCTCACACAATGATGAGGAAAATGAAGGAAAAATCTATTGAACTCTTTTATATTGTCCAACATATTCATCACTTCTCTTTTTTTCATTTATTTTTTTATTATTTTCTTTAACAACCAAATAAATTTAAAAAAAATTTAAAGGATTTTAATAAGGAAAGGAAAGGAAAGTATTATAGTAAAGGAAGAAATAGATTTTTTTTTTAAAGATTTTATTAAGAAAAGGAAAGTATTAGAGTAAAGGAAGAAATATAAAATTTTAAATTTATTTGATTGTTAAAGAAAATAATGAAGAAATAGATGGGGAAAAGTGGAATATATTGTTAGTTATACGTTTCTGATTTTGTTTGTGGATCAAGTATTGGCAGTTATGATCTAGAGCGTAATTCCTTTGCAAATGTGTTGTTTCAAGGTAATTTTAAATTATATATAATTCCTAAATTATGTTTTCTAATGTATGGCACAAGTAGGTCTCAATGGTAATAACGGTGTGAATATAACGCGGTTTTGATTCTATTTGCAGGCTGACTACGGTGTCCCGTCATGACTTCCCTACCAACCATTCCTATCCTTTAGCCCTGCCTGCTCCAAAAGTTAGCAAAAGAAATATATATATATATATATATATATATATCTTACAATTTCTGCAAGATTCTTATTATTTTTTGTTTACTTTTAGTATATTCAACTGGTAAAGAAAGGGGGAAGTTTCCTAAATAGAAGCACGTTTTTAGTATTGATTTGGGGGTATCGCCCGTCTTTTTCTTCGCAATTTGCGGAGGTTAGGTTTTGTTCACGTCAAGTTTGATGGCTGCAGCAGCTACACATCTTAGTCATGTGCAACTGCATTGTGAGCAATCTTACTATGACTATTATTATCTAATTGTCTTTTATCAGCTACAATTATAGGATTTGTAATTAATTTAATTGACTTTGTTGTTCTTGCTTTTGCATGACTTTTGGTGATGATAATGTTTGTCATTGTGGCCAACAACTGAAGAAAGAAAAACAACTTATATCGGGCACAAAATTCTTGACTGATTTGAATGTGGTTGGGTGAATGTTGTGAGACTTTGGGGCTCATACGAGGCTCTCCTAGTTATCTTGATCATAATAACTTCAGGTTGAGCCATAGATTTTCCCAAGGAAATCCACTCTAAAAACCCTGCAACAACTCTTTTTTATTGTAGCCCTAGACATCAAGAAATTGAGATCTTAAAATTAAAATTAGAAATCACTATTTTCATAGTTAAATCGATATTTTCTCTATATGAATCTGAATGCACAATAGATAAGCTACATTCGGGACGGTTGGGTTTATATTCCAACAACATGAAAAGTAAGATTAATTTTCTAGCACAAAATTATTTACAAGCAATAGTTTATAATATAAATTTAGCGCTTCCACTCTGATAGCAGCCGCCCAATAAAAATAAGCCACTTAGATGAGTGGGTGAACAACAATAATTAGGTGCTGGTTGATTTCCGAAATTAAGAAAAGTACTCATAGCACACACGTTTTTAATTGTCCGCATACAAAATTAATGTTTGATAGGATGTCTTTCTTTTGTCCTTTTAATTGGTGCTATAGTCAATGAATGTTGCTTTTGCATTCCCTAAGATATTTATATACGCATGACTTTTTTAAAATTTGAATCACAAACCTCTTATGTACAAATGTAAGGATTTAATTGGGTTCCTTGACTTTTAAGTCAGAAAATTTTTACTTTGCACATCATCAAGTTGATTCATGATATTAAGAAGACTGCATTGAAGTATGGTTAGGCATTGGGGAGCATTTTTTAGATTTTTGTCTTCCAATAAAAAGGATTGCGACTCAATTATCTTCTATAAAATTCTTAACTTGGGATCGATTTATTTGTAAAATGAGAACTTATTACCAAGCTAAGCATTCAAGCCCAGCATTTTCCCGACACCCCCTCGTCCCTTTTGTCATTTTTTCCTCCTTCCTTGGCTTGGTCATGCATAGGTTTCCTGATATGGGATGACGGAGTACTATTGTTGAGTTTAACGAAGAGCAAAAAACTGGTTCTGTGATGTTGTATTTGGACCAATTTTGGGGATGAGTACAAATATATTTTAAAACGTAGACTTGAAGAGGAAATTAAGGCCATACATAATTCAAATGTCCAATTTAGTCACCTTCAAGATGTCTCCCTACAAAGCTAGCTAGAAGCTACCGCAAGGAGTCCTATGGGTCACTTTAATGCATCCAATGCAAATAATGACAAGTTGTCTGTGTGAATAAATTTGGTTAGTTTACGGCGGTTGGGTATAGCCGTATAGGGCAAGTAGCTTACAACCTGGTAACTCCATTTGAAATTTTCAACTTGAGACAATTTTGTCATATATTTCTAGGGACAATCACTCTCATTAAAAAAAAAATTCATTTATTGTACTTCATTTACTTCTTCTCATATCATATAACCAAATAACATGCAAAGCAAATATTATTTACACTTGAAACAATTCTTACAAATAATAAATAATATTTCACACTAGAATAACACAGATATATATATATATATATATATATATATAAACACTAAATCCTTTGCAAAGTACTAAACCTCTTGAGATGCAGCGTTTTACATTTACTGATCCCAATCTTATACAAGGGTATATAGCCAAATTTACATATATATTATGAGATGTTTGACTAAAATTCACTTAATTTTGATTAAATATTTAAGTTTTAGAATTTCTACTTTAATTAAATTATAAAATGTTAATTTATTTTTTATTTTGATATACCCATCCATCTGCTATAACTAATACCTCATGTTGTATTTATCCAAAATTATATAGTGTAAATTTTTACCTTATCAAATAAGTTTAGAATATTTATAATTATAATTATTATTTAATCAAATAAGTTAAATTTTATATCCATAATCATAAATTTTATCTCATCGAACAAATCCAAAATATCTATGATCATGGATTTTTTTCTAATCAAAGAAAGTTGAAATATCCATAATCATAGAATTTTATTTCATCTCATAAATTTAAAATTTAAATGATATTTCATAAGCACCAAATTAGGTAATTCTATCATAATCAGTGTTCGAAAAATCGGATTGTTCATTAAACTGGAAAACTTATCGGTTCACAGTTCACTGGTTCAACCGTCGGTTGAACTGTAATTAAACCGTGACGCCATAGTTATAAAATATATATTTATATTATATATTACTTAAAAATTAATAAAATACCAAAATATAAAATATAAAGAGCTTAAAGGATATTATCCAATATTACAATTCAAATTTTATTATTCATATTATAAATTATTACAATAATTTAAATATATCAAGTCTAAAGTTTAAAATTGAGAGTGTATAAGTTAATTCTAAATTCTAAACTCTAAATTAAGACTTATTTTTTACTTTTAGACAACTTGTGAAGTGTACCTTAACTTTCAAACTTTGTATTTAGATATAAAAAAATTAAAAAAATAATTCTATTAAAAATTAAATA
This sequence comes from Jacaranda copaia, assembly GCA_014898725.1. Lineage (NCBI taxonomy): Eukaryota > Viridiplantae > Streptophyta > Magnoliopsida > Lamiales > Bignoniaceae > Jacaranda > Jacaranda copaia. The sequence goes on along the minus strand of JACGDI010003958.1, from coordinate 494,174 downwards.
AAAAACTGGTTCGGTTTAACGGTCCGATTGGCTAGTTTGACCGATTTTTACAAAATATGATATTTTTTTTATTTTTTTAATTTTTTTAAAAAATCGAACTGGTTCACCAACCGATTGATGATCTTATTGGCCGGTCCAGTTCAATTTTTTAAACGATGATCACAGCCTCCTATAAATTTAACTTATCCCAAGATTCAGCTACTAGTCTTATATTTATCTTACTAGTATATACTTGGTACAATACTTTGAAAATAATTTTAATTTATTAACATATTTTATTTTATAATAAATTTAAAAAATATTTTCTTATTATTTTAATAGCATAAAATGGAGATTTTATTTGAAAATATTAATATTACAAATAATTTGCTACACTCACATGCTGCATCACTTAATTGTGATATGACCTCTCTCGAGATGGGTTTGGTTATAAAATGGATAAGAAAGCCGCTCACACACATCTTGATATGGTAATCAAACAATAAGAATACATTGGCACTTGAAAGTCATGCATTCAACTAAATGTATAAACATGAATGAATAAGAAGAAACTTGATAAAAAAAAGGAGCAAATATTCATCACATCAAAAAGCATAATAAAGCATCGAGTAAATATTTGGCCTCACAAACGAAAAGAAAAACTAAGAACAAGCCAAACAACTACTTATATAGAAGAAAGATGCTAAGTAGTCTAAGCAAAATAAAAGGCAAATGCTAAACAAAAATAGCTAATCTAAACATCGAACTACTCCTACAAAGCTACATAAACAAGATCCTCCAACATAGTGCCTGCTCCAGCTTCCGGAGTCCTACCAAATTCTCCAATAAAAAGATTAAAAAGGATGTTGGGATCAAGTAGTAAGAAGTTTTCAACAAGATATTGCCCAAATTTACTAAGCACACAACAACAATGATGAATTGCCTGCTCATAGATCATTGTCGACTATTCCACAACTACCTTAAAGAATTTGTCTAAACTCCTGAATTCTGTGATTGCATCCTTGCAAAGGGAGCCAATCAACGTCTTCCCAAAAGAAGAATTTAGGAACTACTTTTTAGTCTTCACTTCCATCATGCAATTCGCCTTTAGATGCTCATACTCTTTAACAACTTTGCAAACTCCTCTTCCTTGTATGAATGCCACCGAGTGAATCTAGCAGCCTCCTCTTTAAGTCTTGATATTATCATTGATGCCTCTCTATTCGGTAAGACATCTGCACGACTAGGTTCTAAGCTTACACCCAAAAGAGCATAAGGCATAATAAATAAAGAACTATACATAACTGTGAGAAAGACACATGAAAAACAAACTAAGTGGTGGAACAAACACTTACCCAAACGAAGTCCCCAGTGGCAAGCTCAGTAAACTGGGAAGAGAAATATATCTTTAAACTTCCCAAAATCACACTCACTTACTCTACCTTGTAAGCTATAGATGCTTAATGTGCTTTTGTCAGCATCCTAATGAGAGTCAACACCATTACTTCAACGTAAGTTAAAATGAAATAGTCCTTTACCCTTGAAGCTATGGAAAGGATAAGAAGACTGTAGATATACCTCTAGCAGTTGAACCTCACGTGCACTTCCTGGCTAGCTTGAAGATCACTACCTAGGACTCTTTGTTTATATTTGCCCAATGTGCTGCCGAAGGCAGCTAAACATAGATTTGCTCAACTACCGACAATAGGGGTAGAAAAGGGCTAGGAAACCATTATACTAGTGATGGCTCTATGCAACATTGCTCCATTGCATGCCTTTTGGTGTGAGCCTCCATCCATGTTCCTAGCATAAATCCTTGCTAAGTTAATTTTCTTGCCTGCTAAAAAATAAAGAAAATGAAAACAAGCATAAGTGCTTAAAAGAATGCAAATATACATCAACAAAAGTACATGCACATGCAATCAACCAAAAAGATAATAAATTAAGTACCCACTTGAAACATGCAAGTTAGATCAAAGGGACTTAAATAAAAGCTTGCCTACTTGAAACTCTGCAGTAGGTCGCAATGAATCTTACCTAGATGTACTAAGGATAGAGAACTACTACACTTACAAAGAACACCCCAATGCTTATCTTGCACAAAGAAATATCTCTTCTTCCAAGGCCCTTTTGAAAAAGGCAAACTACTCCGAAGCCTACTAATAGATTTGAGGAAGATGTGAAAAAACCTTTCTTTAGGCACCTTGCACACCTAAATAAAGTATGAAAACTATCTGCAGAAACTAAAAGATCTAAATCCACTAAACGCTATTGAAACCTTGCAAGTATGTGAATAAGAAAGAAGGAGAAACTTGAAGGCCTTTTCAAAGGTAGCACTATGTTATCCCTTGATGAAAGAAGGAGAAACTTGAACTCATCAAAAACACAAATTCTACATACCAAATTTTCTAACTCCTCAAACAAAAGTGAATAAGAAATTTTTGTTTTAACGAAATTATTGTCAATGATAGGAACATTGCTAAACCCCTCATTAGAGGAACCCTCCAATCCAAACTTATAACTAGACTTTAATAGAAAATGATTCATGAACCTAATAATGATATTTTAACTCTGAAGATTCAATTTCATGAACTAAGACTGGACAGACAATGCACCTAATGAAGGGTTCACAAATTTAGAAAATATGGTGATGTTGTGAGGAGGATGACTCATGAACTCAAATATGCTTGAATTATCTGTGACACACACTACACGTTGATCATCCACATAGGCGCTTTGCGGACTTCCAACCTAAGCCCCTTGCATATGCCTGTTTTGTTTGACGACTAGTGAACTGACTAACTTAGGGTGGCCAACGACACTCCCACTGTTGCCTCCACTCCACTTTTACAAGCTTTGACTCCATGTGGAACTTTGACTTAGATTGGGACCTATTTTTTGATATGACTTGATTCGATAAGATCCTGAAAAATTTTGTTGTCTCCAAGGAGTTGGAAAAAATTCACAAAGAATGAGATAAAATAAAAAAAGATAAAGAAAAGATGAAGTGTAAGAGAAGTTACCTTAGAAACTCATTTTAGTACTTCTCATAAAAGCATTCTCTTTTTTCCAACTCAAACTTAGCTTAATTTTGCTAAGTCCTTAGATGAAAGTAAAGCGGCGACTGAGATGCTTCTTAAAATAACTTTTTAAACTTCCAAACCTATTGAACCTCAACTTAGACGAAAGTTGGATGGATTCAAATTCCTACTTGAAATGTGATTAAACAAAATTAATTAATTAATCATCTTATTTAATAAATTAAGATAAGATAAAATGCAACATCCAACATTATATTATTTTCAACACAAAAATAATTTTTCAAAATAAAAAATAGGGGGCATCATGATTTGATTAATTAAGTCTCCAAGGGTAAAAGAGTAAAAATGGACTAGAAAGGCCAAATCAATTAATCAATAAATGAATAAAAAAAGGCCAAAAAGCCCAATCACTAGGCCCACCAAGAAGGGCATGTAGAACCTTATGGACTAGAGCCCACTAAGAAAAAATATTACAAATTCTAAGCCCAAAGGTCAAGTTTGGTAAGAAAAATCATTGCAAAAAATGGAGAACTGAGAATTTTTTGCACCATGTTGTAAAGAAAAAGAACTTTGAAAATCGTTGACATCTGAGAAAGACTGCTAATCTGTTTCAAGCAATATCAAAGATAAATGAAAAGGAATTAGAAAAAATATAGCACAACATTTTGATTCAGTACTTTTTTAAAAATCATTTATACTATTATACAAAAAGAAAGGATATTTTGTGCAAAATGAAAGTTATTTTTTTATTTTATATAGTTTTTTTTAATTATTGCAACAACTAAAACAAACAATGAAGTTTGAAGCGTAAAATAGAGAGTTCAACACAAGAAAAGTAGTTTAGATACCATTTTCATTACTCCAAATTTATCCTTTGAATTAAGATGATTCAATAATATTATAATTGTACTTTTCATAAATCCAAATTTATCCTCTAAATTAAGATGATTCAATAATATTATAATTGTACTTTTCATAAAATCCAACATTCGCAAAATTCTATTCTCCAATGTCTTCTTTTTTTTGTCAAATGCCTACCACAATCTTAACTTTACTCTACAATTTAGAGTATTTCATGCATTAATTTTGAGTGATGCTAAAGTATTTTTTTGCGTGTGAGAATTGCTATATATATGTATATTTATATGGTAAATGAGCAAATAATTTTTTTGAAATATAAAGATGTATGAAAAATGTATTAAGGATGTGCGAGTATAGTTTCTTTCTTTCAAAACTAAAAAATAAATTTAGTGGATATTTGTGCATGCCAGTATAAGTGTGTGCATACACAATAGTAATAAAAAGTGTCATTATAAGATTGACTACCCTTGAATCTAGACCTCTTTATTGAGTGAAAAGTACAACATAATACATTTGAGGTCCTTTGCCTATCTAATTGTAGAATTTTGAAATACACTAAATTTAGTGTGAGTGCTACTAATCGTTGAGTGAACTCAAGAAAGTGCAAAGGAATAGAGTGAGAGTGTTAGAAATCACTAACCAAATGTTGAAAATAATTTATAAAAAGTAGTAAATATAAAATAAAAAATGCACCAAGTGCCAAAGAATTTAATGGTAAAAGGGTTCCTAAATTGAAAATTGTATTGTTCGGTTGTTGGAGCAATATGTATGTTGTATGAAGGAATACTTTCCTTTAAATGATGCAATTAAATTAAATCCTCCATTTGGAGGTCTCTTTGGTTAGGATGTGGTGTATCTTTTTTAAATCTTCCAAGATCTTTAAGAATCTTTTGTTCAAGTTGATCTCTTGAAAAAGTTGATAGAACATGGAAATTTGGCTTTTTGACATGGGCCTAGCGGCTTTTTATTGAAGATTCAAGTAAAACGTTTCACAACTTTATGGGTCTTGGGCCTTTATTTCTTTGGACCTGAATTCAAATTTATTTTAATACAAATAATACCCTCTCTTAAGTTATGATTGAATGCTCAATTCAATTTAGACTTAGTTTATGAGTCACAATTCTTTTTTTTTTTCTCTAAAAATTGGTAGCATCAATCTAATTGAGAAGACTTTTTTGAGAGGCATCTCTCCATTTTCCCACATTTTTCATTGACGAGGCTTCTTAGTTGAGCAACCTTTTATCACTACTTTTTTTTTTTCAAAAATTATTTCTTCCCACTATTTTTGACTTGTTTCTACTCGACATTCTTTGCTCCCCACATGAGCACTTACCTCCAAAAGAATAAGAAAGAACCTTAATTCTTACTTTCTTCAAATCACTTGAATTCATTGCTATTTGCGAGTGTGATGTCATGATCTCACTTGATGACGCTTATGCTATTTACCTTTGGTAGGGAGAAATTCCTTTAAGGATTCGGTACTGGAAACTGAAGGTGAAAGGTTCTCAAGGCCATACGTTTAGTACTAATTTTAAAAATTAGTTGTGGTCTACTACTTTGCCTATTCATGAAACATGGTTGTACTAGAGCCAATATCTAGATCACGTTTATTCATAAGTCTCGCAAGGCTATATTTTGGAGGTAATCAGGAACAGTCGATTTGTTTATTAACTTGTTTACCCTACTTCAAGTGGCCCTATAATTTTTGGAACATTTTGAGCAATTGTTTCTACATTGTTGCTAGTCCCATAAATCTTACCCTTCCTGATACCTAAGCTATTGGTGGCTTTTCCATGATTGGGGCATATTTTGACAAAAAGGTGCCATGTTTGCTCATGTAGGGACTTTGGCACATATCAACAAGAGATAAGTCAACCGTTGTTATGGCCCTATTATTGGCCACTTTTTTGAAAGGACTGAATCCATTAATATAGAATAGCATGTGTAATTTCTTTCCTTTTGGTTATCTCACTATATTTGTTGTGTCAATGCTTGTTTCTAGACTATGGAGTTTTTTCTAGTTGCATATGTTTTTCCCCAAGGTTAAAGAGTTGCCATGACCTAAATTACTTTAGCTCCTATTTATAAATGAATAATAAAAATCATGAAAAGAAAAGATACTCTACCAACATGGCACCATTTGGTTGGCCCATATGTGTTTATAACACTATTTTCAGTGCATGAGCTTCAATAAAGCTGTTCATAAGGAAGAAGGATTGTTTCTATATTTGTCGCTAGAATAGGCGGGCTAGGATGGTGAATGCACAAGTTTACGTAGTTTTCTTAGCTTTTGGAGGGGAACTTTTCTAGTTTTTTAAGCTTATGGCAACATGATAATATTTGTGAGGATAGTAGAGGCATTTTCGATGAGGATACACACATAGGGACAACTTTTATGAATGCTAGGGATCTTCTCTATGGTTGGTACTTTGCCAATATGATGACTACTGAGTGGTCGTTTACTGTACCCACCTCATGGCTAAATAATTTCAACTATTCCAATGTTCCTCTATGTTTATTGTGACAATAAATATTAATTCTTTTAAGTTGGAACATCTTAATAAATGCAATGCTGATATCTTTTATAGCGTTTGCAAAAAGACTTTGATTGATTTTAACGCTTTTTTATTATGTGAATTTGATCTTTATGTTGACTTCTTAGAATTGAGGAGATCTTGTTTGGCCAAGACTAGGGATGAGCTGCTTAGCCTATTATTATCTTATTTTAGTTTTGCAAAGACTTAACTGAAAATAGTGATCAACATGGAATTCCAAAAAAACTCTAGATTGCCTAACATTGACAGTCAAAAAAATGTATTTAACTATTCTTATATTTCTATAAAGTTATTTGCACATTAGTAATAAAACACACACCATAGAGGTTACTCAAAAGGCCTTCTTTGATAAAATTGAGGAAAGGCTCCAAAGGGCATGGGATAGGTATCAAAGGAAAAGAAGGAAAAAAGGTCCTAAAGTGGCTCCCCATTGGACTACCTTTTACAAATTAATGGACTGTAAAGCCTTTCTTTTGCCTAATAATAACTATATGTTGATTTGATACCATTAGTAGGCAAATCCAACCATTGTCACTTTTAGTAGGTTTTTTGCCTTATATTGCCATGTTGACAGGATCAAGGGGTGTCGCTTGTTGTAGCCCTTGAAGGTACTTTATCTTACCTTTGTTATGTTTCGATTACCATTCCTTAACTTTTTCATACATTTTTACGTTGCAAGGTCTAAAAAGGCCAATGAATCTTCCAGCCTAAAAGCCGTTCGTGTGGTTGTTCCCGTTGAAGATAGTTTTGAAAAGAGCTCTAATGTAACTTGCAAATCTTCCACTCTCTTTACTTTTAAAGTAAATTTTGAAATGGTGAAATAATGGAGGTTTTAGATTTTGAAATAAAGGGGATGGTAGAGCCTGTAAGCTTTTTGTTATCCTTTGTATTATTTAAAATGTTTGTGTAACACCCCTAAATTTCTAATTAGAGAAATTAAGATTTAAAAATTAAAATATTAATTTGACAAAAGTTTTAGGGCTCAAAACGTAAATAAGAAAAGATTTAATTGTAAGAAATTTGAAAATCCTTAGGGTTAATCTATGAATAATATGGGTTAATTGGGTTAATCTAAGGCATTAAATAATCTAACGGCTAAAATGAAAGCTAAATTTAGGGATGCGGGTCAATTTAGAAATTCTAAAAATTGCTCTATAAATAGCAAATCACCCCCCTATTTCTTCACATTTATACATGCAAGCACCCCCAATCCTCAATCCCCAATCCCGAATGGCAATATCCTTCCAACAATGATGATAACCCAAATTTAAACCAGCAATTAGTTTTCTTTCATCGCTGTGAACACAACCATACCTACCACATTCCAAACTAATCTGTAGATCATCAGGAATCTCAAAATCAAGGCGAAGCAGTGGCAGGCTTGGTGGTTATGAAGATAGAAACTGCAGTTTAAGCTTTGGGTTATGACAGGTTCAGCTCAAAGGTTAAGATAATAGCCTCATTTTTAGTTTCAACCACCGACAACAACGAAATTAAAGAAATAGGCGATGGCCACTGATGGTGGAGTAGTGAGATTTCAATAGCAATTGATAGGTGATTAGGTGTTCATTTTTTAAATTAACTTTAGTATTTTATTGTGCGCGTTGAGAGGCACCAATTGGTGGTGGTTGCGTGCAACTCTGATGGCAATAGGCGGTGATGGCGCTTGGCAAACCTGGGGCTAAAACTTCATCTTGTCAACATAGTTGCATACGTGGCAATTTTGTGTGGTGATTTGGCTTCGAAATTAAGTGATTTGGTAAAATTCGATTGGAAATAGAATTTGCTACCATTGAGCTTTATTGTTGTTCTTAGTGCCTTATAATTATTTGTATAATGGTGTAATTGGAAGTGCTTATGAATTTGAATCGAGACATTGGTTGCATGGTTGTATATAGTACTAGGTGGACCCGAATTTGTTAAAATAATACTTCACCATTGATTAATTAAGTTAACTTAGGTGATTAAAACCCTAACCTTGTGTATAATAATATGTGGGCCTGAGTTATTAATAAATATTAGATTATCACTAACTAGATTAATTGGTGTAATTATATGCCTAACTTTTATATAAGGTTGCAAGGATTAAATATTAATGGAATATGATAATTTCTTATAATTCATCTGGAACATTATGCATAAGTTTGGACTATTAACTTAAGTAGTGATCAGTGACCTAAAATAAATAAATCCCTCATTAATACTAGCAATATTAGCAAGAAGATTTTGTTAGAATAATTTAGATAATCAAAATATTCTAACCTAAGTTACTTGTATTCAAAATGGGGTGAGAACCTGAGTATGATATATATACCTCGTAATCAAAGAAAACACCTGATATTATGGTATAAATGGTTTAATTATTGCTTAAAGGACACAGTGAAAGCATTTTGACATTTAAATGTATTCTATAGAAGTAGATAATGAGAATTCAGGCCCCCTAGAGTAGTAAGATGCTAACCGTATTACTATTGTGACTAAGGTGAAGGTATAACCTTTTTTTCTAGGAAGTGGATGATCACTATTATTGAAATTATCTATTGTCTATTTGTTGGTGTTTGATTGTACTCGTTTTGGAGTCCAGAACCTCCTTTCATATTATCAGTTTATTGTCTCTAGTACCCTACAACCTTGTCGACTAACCCCATATTAGTTGTTAGCATGTTGTGAAAATGTGATTATTCATGTGGTCTTGTCGACCAATCTGTTCTATAATACCTTCAAGTTCTTTTTCTTCATGTCTTTAAGACAGCCTTACTGACTAGTATATTGTGTAACTTGTTATTATTGCTTGGTATTCAATTGTGTTCGCATACAGAATTTTAAATTTATATTCCTATCTATTGGCATTATGTCCATCCATGGGACGCCCTTGGGAAGTTGCCACCCATAGAGACGACACGGGAAGTTGGGCCTAGGACTAGGTCCAAAAAGACAATTGGGTGGAATAGACTGATGGTAACTGGTTTTTGGGCTAGTTTTCACTCACGATCTTGACTTATATGTAGTTGGAGGTCGCTTTCTTTGAGTGGTGAGATCTAGTATGTGGTCTACTATGCCACATATAAAGTTATTACACGCCGAGTTGAGTGCTTAAGCGATGGAGTGATAAGGGAACTTGTTTATGTTGTACTTGCATTCTATTTGCTTTATTATGTTTTATTTTAGGAGTGAAAAGGTCAGATTTTCCAACTATCTGCTAAATTTTTTGTGTGGCATATGTTATATTATATTATCGTGTTATCACTATTGCATATCTTGTTTACTTAAACCCTTGCTTATCAATATTTAGCTTATTGCTAGATTCACTTTCAATAGTTTTCCTTTGAATACTTATTATACTTTCCCTCACTAAATCCTTAGGACTTACCCCTTCTATTATTTCTTATTTTCTTCCAAGATAGGGTCTACTAGAAGATAGACGTCTAAGGAATGCTCCAGTGATGATATGTATGTTTTGTAATAGAATAGGCATTATGTATTTATGATCTTGAATTTGGCTACTTCCTGACTCATAATTATCTAGCTTTGAGTATGTGTGTATGTATATATGGACTTGACTAGGATGCACCTAATTCTTATGCTTAGACTTTTGGGTTATATACGTAAATAATTAAGTAAGCTTGACATTTTTCCTTTTATGTGAATATATCTGCGTGCCTTAGGTTTAGTCTTTTGGTTTATGTCTGCCATTATCTTTTGATGTTATGCTTTAAGATTAAGCAAGTAACACGTTAGGCTAGGCAATCCTGGCTAGGGTTGGGGCCTCATTATTTTTGTTTTTGTTTAATAGGGAGGTAGAGGGAAAGAACGAGTTATGGAATCAATCATTCTTGTAGAAATATCTAAGACTTCGAGAAAATTAATTTTGCTAGCTACTTCTGAAGGAACTTTAAGGGATTAAGGTGCATTCTTGGGAGATAATGATCCATTGACTCTTTAGGCACCTCATTTAGCAAAGAGACCAGGAAGCCACTAGGTTCCAGTATAAGTGAATCAATTTTATCATGCTCTCTCTCTCTCT
>JACGDI010003958.1:461876-474633 GCA_014898725.1 Jacaranda copaia | reverse complement strand
GGTAGCTTGTTGACAAGCCTCAGCCCTTAGAGCCCGAACTTGTGATTTGTTTCTGCTGTAGGCCATAATATTGTTCCGATCTGCATAAGCAACAGTTTGAAAACTAATATTAGATGCGAGCAGACAAATAGCATACAATAAAAATAATTAACAGAAAATTTCTACCTAGTCGATCGCCCACAGGCAGGTTGAGCAAGGCCGGTGACAAACTAGCCAACACCAAATACCTCTCCTCAGTCAGTACAGAGGCCTCTATTTGCTCGAACCCAATCAGATCCCGAATAAAGGTGTTGGGTCAATTGGGTGCTTGGTTACCAGGCATCTCTATAGGCCTCCTCCACCAACGCCCTAAAATAGCGAACACCCCCAGCTCCCAAATATAGAAATAGTATTTTTCCACTCTTAGCCGTAAGAAGATGTGGGGGATATCAAAAACATTTGTCAGGGTTGAACAGTAAGGTAATAGAAACCTGACTCCTCGCTACTACCCGACTTTTGAGACATAGAAAGGTGAAATAAGTTTGCAAAATTGGCAAAAAAAGTAGGCTAGTCGAAGAGATGCATCAACACAGCAAAACTGTAAAGGGTTGCAAAGCAGCTGGGGAAGAGTTGGGTGATACAAACCCCTAATCCTACGAGGAGGTCGACTATGAGTTGGGCGAGCAGGAACCTCAAACCATATTTCAATCCCTCCTCAAACACAGTTTTAAACCCTCAGTAAGGTTGATGCATTCTACCCCGGGTCCCCAGCGCTACCATCTCAAACTTGTCGGGGATATGATATGTTGCTCTAATCTGCACTAGATCGGTAGCAGTTATTTTTTAGGCTATTTTTGTGTAGTGATCTGGGGTAAATAATCAACCTTGGCTAGCAGGCATATCAACATGTCCAGCCTTCCCCTCCGACACTACCCTAACTTCGCCGGAATTGCTACTACTACTCGAACTAGTGTTTTAACTCAAAGAAGAACTAGACTCAGCAGTGCTCTCAACCTCAGTATCCCCCCTACGGGCTATATTCTCAGACCCAGTGTTATTAGAATCTGAACTAGTAGACATGGCTCTCAACGTAAAGATAGAAAAACACAAGTATAACAAGGACACTTATAGTGCAAGTTTCTCCCATGCAAAGCACGGAGCAGGAAACTCTTCAACAATGGCGATTTTATCAGATATTCAAGTTGCAAAAGTGTGAATGAAGCCACTTATCCCCCTATTTATAGGCAATCGTGCATGAGAATCCACGTAACTGCCATCATGACTACCTGTCCTAGTACGCTTCATATTCTGCGTACTGATAGCCGTATTAAATGCATAGAAACCACCTCAAACCCTGGTCGGTAGTTCAAAAACTCAGGTCAAAAGTTTAAAAATCCTAATCGAGCATAGTACCCGCTAGGGTTGAATGTAAACTCCCTACCTCTTCTCATCGACAGGCTTGATCAGAACTGGGAGTTGGGGGGACTCATGATATGGGATAGCCTAGTGAACCCAACAGGCCTAACATCAAACGAGACAGCTCACAAGGCCCAACGATAAAATCTGTTTGGTCGATCGGTATCGACCTCACTTGATAGGGTCTGTGGTCAACCCATATCGACCTCAGGACCACTCCAGAAGTTTGAACATTTGAGTCTGATTGACATGAATTAACCTCGACGTTCACTCGGATCCCCATCGGGCATATTGATCCTACAAGTCGAGTCCCTCTGCACCAATGACATGTAGCAGTTGGTGCAATCACTGCCAATAACTCTAACAACTCTGACAATCCTATCAACAACTTTGGTAGAAACGTGTCTCTACTGGAATGATTTACCTAAGAAAGCAAAAGATTTAGCCACCTGGCACAATATAGTGATCTGAACATGGAATGACTCCCAACCCCTGGCATGGGAAAAAGCTAGTACATTTGATAGGGGTACTTGGGTAAAATTACGCTCATAGAAAGTTATAAATACTCTAGGCCCAACCATGCTCATGGTAATGCTACTTACACTATATACTTTACATTCTCTATATTCCGCTCAATTTTTTTCTCGATCAGAACTAACTTGAGCATCGGAGTGCCTTAATTGGAGGCATTTTGACTAGTTTATTGTGTGTTGTGGTTGCAGATCTCAAGCATAGAACTACATATAACTCTCATTTCCTCCATAGGCAGCTTTCTACAGCATCACAAACCAACTAACTTCTTTTTCTCCTCACCAGTTTCACGACAACTCCACCATGAATGGTTGAACAACCTTTGGAGAGCCACTATAAGAGAGAGCCTGAGAGAGACATTCACAGTGGGTTGGTGGGTGTTTGGTTTTTTTGGCGGCCAACTTCAATTCTAAGGTAAGGTTGTGCAAGAGCTAAGAGAGAGGATCACGGTGGTAGGTTTTCATGGGAGATTAGTGTAGTGGCAGTAATGAAAAATGGAGAAAAATAAATGGCGATGAGAGGTGGTGGCAGTCTCATCAGAGTGAATTTTAAGGCTTTTCCCAGTATCAAAACTTGAACCTAATTGGATATTTGGAACCAGGAGCTCGAGAGAAACATTTTGGTGGTGGTAGCTAAATTTTTCAACTGATGGCGGTAGTGTATGGCGATTCTAGGGCAGTTTCTTCTCCTCATTCTGATGATCACAGTGGTGCTTTCAGTTCCTAAATTTGGGACCTTAATAATCAATTTGTGGGTAAAAAAGTTGGGACATGGGTTTGGTCATACATATATATACATGTTGTACTATATTGCTTCAAATGTTGTACTATGTTATAAAATGAGGTTATCACATGTATATTATATATATATATCAAGATCATGCATGGAATATAGTATAATTAATGGGCCCGAATATGTATTATTTTATGTAATCTTAAGATTAATTGAGATAATTAAGCCATTTAACTATAGTTTATGAAATTAGAACTTGAGATATGATAATTGGATGATTTTAGATGATATGGGATTAAAACTCGGTGTATGCATGCGTTAGCATGAGTTTAGTAAAATTGGATATTATTATTTTATGAAAATTATGGGCAATTATCAAGTATCGTAATAAGAAAACCCTAATTATCTGGATTTGAGATTTGAGCGATAGAATTGGGATAATTAAGATAATTAGATTATTATTGATGTTTTGGAATGATGATATGAGGATAATATGTAAATAGGAATTGGATTATACTTCTTTAACAATTGAGGCGAATCTCATGACTATTTCTGTATTAGTGGCTTAGTTAGCAGATTTGTATTGATAGTACTACCTAAGCCCTATAACTATTGTGTTACGTGGATAACAAGTGGTTTTGGAATATTGATAAGTATACTAGTAGAATTGAGGTTGAATGTGGATTTAACTATAAATATACTCTTTTGGATTAGGTGACGCGAAATTGAAACCTAAGGACCAGTAGACTGCTGATGGTGACTGTAGTTTCTGAGACTATAGAGGTGGGGGTCTGCCATTTGGCCTTGTTATATTTACTTGTTCTTATAGCGTAACCCTTGTGAGGGTTAACTTGTTTGACTGTACCTGCTCGTAACTTGATTGATTGTTCTTGCTTGTTTACTTAAGATCTATACTTGATTGTGCATTTGATCATACTTGATTTGTTTGATTGTGTACCCCTAAGTTGGTTAGTACTTCTTTTCATTCTAATGAGTTAGTTCTTGTTCGTTCTAGTGCCCAGGACTTCTGAGTGTCATTTATTTTGTACTTGTTACCATTCGATACTTGTCATTATCCTATTAATTGTCTTGACTGGTACTTTTTATCATTATGCTCTTGTTCCCATCTATTGGTTATTTGATTGTTTGTCATCCATTCGGTTGTTATCTATTACAATTTGTGATTGTCATATGGGAGTAAAACGATGTTAATCTCTACTATGTGCAAAGGAAAGCCGTAAGCCTTGAACTCTTAAACAAGTAATGGGACATTAATCCTTGTTATGTGCATGGGATAAGTCGTAAGCTCGTGAGACTTGGTTAAATAATGGGATGTTTATCTCTATTGTGCGCTTAGGATAAGCCGTAAGTCTAGAACTCTTAGATTTAGTAATAGGATGTTAATCCTTACTGTGTGCATGGGATAAGCCGTAAGCCCAGAACTAATGATAAGTGAATCTGATAAGTCTATTATGTTTTGATCTGTATTTCAACTATAATCTGATTGTTTATACCCTGTTTGTGGAGCATCAAGGGTAGTGAAATTCTTGGTCTAGATTGGCTTGTTGTCCAGGTCGAATGAGCCGTCAATATTTTCTCTTGAACTAATTCGATTGAGATAGACCATTCATCCCAAACAGATCCAGTTAAGACGATCTTAGGTCGTTCAAGCCGACAGTCACAACCCCCGAGCCAGTACCTCCCAATAGCTTTACATTTGTTATTCCTTGTGATCGTTCCTAACTGTTTGTACTTGATCCACTTGTAAATTGATACTTGATTGCCTGTATCTGATTTGTTCCTATTCTTATTGTTAATTGACGATTTGTTGGGTTGATCTTTCCCCGACAGATCCCTATTTTTTGTATCATGAATATCCCTCACTAAGTCCTTTGGGCTTATCGCCCCATTTCTTCTATATTTTCTCAGACAAAATTGAATGATAAACTTGAACTTTCAATTGGATCAGTGAGTATAATTTTGTATTAGAATAGCTATTTATATTTGCCAATGGGCATACTTGGGCATGTTTTGTAACCCTAGAGATGTTGTAATATGTCATGTCTGAATTTAACATTTGCAGGGTGCATATATTATGTTGAATATTTTGAAATTGTTGATGGTATGTATTGAGTACTTATGCTGTATGTTATGGGATCACTTAAGGTGTGTATATAGTGTTTTGTAAAGGTTGAGTAAGCTGAAGTATGCTGCTATCTCTGATACTTTTGTTAAGGTTGTTTAAGTTTGAAATCCATTGCTAATTCTATTAAATTTGAAATATTTTTGATGGGCTTTTTAATTATTTTGAATTTGAATTAAAACTGAATCGAATGGCGTCTCAACTAAAGGTAATCTTTAGAGGGGTTGTGACGAACTTTGTGAAATAGTTAGTGGCAGTAGTAATGTGAATATGCTGCTTCAATGATGGCTGGTAAATGGCACCAATCAAGTCGGCGACCTACATTTAAAATGGCCATAGTGTCACTATTATATCATTTCTTCCACAGGTACCCTTTTGAATTGTACCTTACGCTTGGAATTTTTGGCAACCTTTAGCTAATTTAGGGCAGACTTCTGCCTTTTTTGGCCAATAATTTTCATATTGCGTATTAGGCCAAAATATTTTGCAACCATTATGATGGGTGACATAAACTGTCTCAAGGACTTTTGTCATGATTTTCGTGGCCTCTTTTGGCTTAAGATTGTGACAACACTACATCATCACTCCTTTTGTATAGTTAATTTTCTCCTTGAATTATCTCTATGCGAAGTTAACGAGCTATGCAGCTTAACAGGCCCTTTGAAAATTCAAGCATTGGCATTTGCCATTTGTTGCTTTGTTCATGGTATTTTCAACTGAGAAAATATTCACTTGACTCTAGAGTGATGAGTGATCTCGTCAAGTTAATACATATATTGCTTATTTGATTACCTAGGAAGGCAACTTTGAGGCCACTTGAGTCGGCTCATTTACCTGTTATTTAGACACAAAATTGAATAATATTTTATCAAAATCCACCAAAAATGATAACACTACAGCAATATATGTATCTAACATATAATACTTACATTGATAGGATCCTTATACTTGCTTGATTACAAGTTGGAAGCCTCCTTATACTTGCTTGATTGCAAGTTTGAAGCCTCCTACAGCGTATAATGCTTGAGCTCCCAATTCTCGTAAATGTTTTAGTCCAATAACCAAAGCTTCATATTCAACTTGGTTATTCATGCAGTAAAAATAAAATTGAATTGACATCCCGAGGAGGGTATAATCATACCTGTTTTGGTATCTCTTTTTTTGTTCTTGACTCATTGAACATCAGAGTTCAGGGTTTAGGGTTTAAGGAAGATCAAGAGTGTGTCAATCCCATTAGAGAGTTGACTAGTGCACGACGCTATTGAGGCAATGATATTCCATTAGGTGGATGAACAGTGGCCAATTCTACCTCTCAAGATTGAACTCAAAAGGATGTACTTTATCTAGTTTACACTTGATATCACAACCCCTTGGTATGCAATATTAATGCCTTAATTTGATACAAGTAAAACATAGAGTTAATAAATACTTCTCAAAGGGTGATATCTCTTCTCCATTTAGATTAAATGCCTGCTCAAATAGTATACAACTCGTTTGCGACACCTCATTGTGGTATTGGGCAATGAACACCCTAATTGTATCTTGCATGGCCGAAATTATATCTTGAGCGGCTCCCTTTCGGAGGCGGCACCATGATGGAAGAGTTGGTAAGAGACTGTTTTAACTCCTTGAAAGCTTTATCATGGTCTTTATTCCAAGTGAATTCATCTTTCTCCTTTAACTTGAGTAATATGGGGAACAATTTTATTCTGCCTGCAATGTTTACTATGAAGAAAATTTACTTTTCTAAGAACTGTTACAGTTCCTTCTTGGAATATAGCCTTGCCGTCAATATGGGGCTTTATTTTTGTTTACCCTAATATCCCTTTAGTGAACTAGGAATTTAGCCGTAGCAAAATATTACTCACACCTGATGGGTACCAAAAAAGATATGGATGATGGGCCTCAAATCTTAATCCAATAAATTACTTGCTGTTTTTTATCCTAGCCATGAGTAACTCATATGTATATTCATATTTTTGAATTTTTAATCGAAATTCTAATTCTTAATTCTAACAAATAAAAATTACAACAAAGAATACCCTAAAGCAGTACCACAGATAGAAAACTTTGTGAATACTAAACAAAAACCCCCCCTCCTGAATATTCGCCTCACTGCCTCACTACTCAGCCAATTATCTCTCATTAGTGTATTCTCTTTTTGGATCTTTCAGAATCTTCTCTTCAGGTTGATCTCCTTAAAATGTTTGTATAACATGGATACCCGACTTCTAAGCTTGGCCTGGCGCTTTTTTATCGTGTGTAAGCCTTCGAAGTGTATTAACCCTACAAACATTCATGTACAAATTCTCACAAACTTGTAGGTCTTATGCCTTCATTTCTTTGGCCTTGGACATAAAATTAATTTTTTCTAGTAAAAAATAATATTTGGCCTTTTCCTCCGAATCAATTTAAACTTAAAATAAAATAAAATAAAATAAAAAGAAGATCAAACTTCAGTTATGGTTTGATAACTTTGATTTGTTAAAGTATTGGCTACAAAATTAAAACAAAAATAAAAAAAATATGACTTTCAATTACCAATATAGGGGGGGTGGGGGTGGGGATGGGGATGGGGGTGAGGGGAGAATATAAGAATCCTTAATTATTTCCAACCTACCTTTATCCACGAATTATTATTTTCTTCATTCATGTTTCACTTGTTCACTATTCTCATTTGTGTTTATATTTTTTTAATCGTATTTACCATCTATTTGCATTTTTTATTGAAGAAAAATTTGTAGATTTTTTTTATTTTTTTGTACTTGAATGATGGGCATCCGCATAAAGTTTTTGCAAATGAACAAATATATTAAAAAAATTATTAAATAAATTTCGGAATATAACTCTAATTTCATTATGATTTTTTAATTCCAAAATATATTCCCCTAAATTTTGACTGTCTTCTCGTTCTCTATTTTTGATGGTTTGAAGATACATTTTCAAATGAAAAAGTTGTTGAGAATTTGATTGCTCGATAGATGGATACTAGAGAACTCAAAATGATGATGCAGGTATGCCGTAAAATTGGGATGAATTGAAAAAATACATGTATCTTGATTTATTTTTCTTTTTAAGTAAAAATATTTGTTAAACTCGAGGAATCGTATTTGCAAGTCTTGTGTAGTCAGCTTGAAGACTTGAAAATCGTGTCTTGGAGATATATGATTTGAAAGTATAATTAGCTCAAAGGTTTGACCACCACATTTTGAAAATATGTGATTTAAAAGTGCAATTGATTCAAAAGCTTGAAGTCCGCATCTTGAATATTCATAAAATTGAAAAGAGTGCTTGTAAAGATGCTTTGTGATTACTTCTCCAAGTTATGGAATATGAAAGACTTAGAATACAGCAATTTGAAACTTGGATGTCTTTTCATTCTAAAAGTAGTATTTGGATTTACTGCATGTATATATACATATATATATATATATATATATATCTGTGTATGTGTATGTGTGTGTGAAGTAGAAGATTTAACCTATTAAAATATCTTCGATATTATCTGTTCAACATGCCTAACATTAAATAGATCATATCAAATTGCCTTATCTTTTGAGTTTGCAAGATATTGTTTTATTGGTTGAAATATTTCAATTTTATATTTGGCTATATTTGATTTACTAATAAATAAATAGAGAAATATTTATTAATTAATTAATATGTGATATTAAGTTTGATATATTCAAAAGTACAAATAGAAAATTTGACAAATGATGGCAAAATAAGTATCAAGTCTTCTAATTGCTCTAGTTCAAAGACCTATTTTTCTTTTTCTTGAAAATGAAAATTTCAAATGCTTGTATGAATCTTTGATCTATATGCTTCCTATATTATAAAACAACTCAAAAAAAAAAAAAAATTGTGCTCCTATACATGATTAAGAAAACAAGTAAATATTTATTGTTATTAAATTAATGTGGAAAAACTAATTGCATTATTTATACTATATAAAAAAGGAAGGCCTCTTACACATTTAAAGTGCCGCTTACTTCATATTACACTACATTTTGCATTAATAATTATACCCTTAATTTTTAGGGGAACTTAATTAAAAGTACAAAATCCTATTTTCAATCTATGAATCAGTACCCACCCATTACCTTTATAGTTTGAATTCCCAATTTCAAGTTTGTCTTTTGAGTTCACTTTGCAACCACCTAAATTGACAAAAATACCCTCATTTTAGTTTTATTTATTTATTTATATTGGTTGATAAAAATCTCTTCATCCCTTTCTCTTGTCTCTTCTCTGTTTCCTGCAAGAACACAATGACTTTGCCCCTTTTCTTTTCTACTATCACCCACAATATATTCGCATGAAGAAAGTATTATTTCTCTCCATTTCGATGTGGTAAAACAACATTATAGCAATATTCTCTTTTTATTTTTTTGAGCTTAAAAAATGTTGGGTAGTAGGGAAGAACATCAAATTTAATTGTTTGAGAGTTGTATGTATAAAGACAACCTTTGTATTATATCAATTTGTGGAAACATGAGTCCATGGAGTTGTATTTCTAACTTGAAAAAATGGTGTGGAAAAGTACGCAATGTCTGATAGCATGAGGTAATCCCATGCTTCCTTTGTCTATTGGAATCTTATCTTCACAATTTTTTCCTTCTTGCTGTTCTTTTGTCTTCTTTTGAGTAATTAGCTTTTTGGGAATTTAGATCTTTTGTTTATAATAGTGTAACTGTATCTATGAATTGTGATTGTAGGTAAAGTATTGAACTTTGGGGTCATACTAGAAAAATGGTGTCATTTTAGTGGAATTGTGAGATTTGACTGGAAAAATGTTATTTTGATAGATCACAAGCTTATATAAATCTCACAATTATGTTGTTTTCAAATTTTTTATACACAAAATGTGAATGTTGCTGCAATTTTTTCAAGGAATCATTTGTTAAATTATGTTTTAGGTGCCATTCCTCATGGGCTTTGGTAGGATGAATTGCTTATTTTGTTCCAATTTGTAAAGTAATACTAGAGTACTATTGACTTTAGTTATTTGATACTCAATTATTAAATAAAAGTACTTCAAATTTGCATTTAAATACTTGATTTTTGTATGTGTATACTTCAAAACCAGGAAGTTATATTTTATTTTACATAAACAATGCCATATGAGAGTGTCTTTATATTCACTTGTCAAATGTCATAAGTATATTCCAACATAACAAGTCAGATCACGACACTTAGAAAAGGAAGTATAAACTGAACGATATCTAAAATATATATAAAATTGATATTGCATAATAAAAATATAATACCTCATTTTAGTAAAACAATACTTCATTTTTGTATGTAAATATTTGACTTCTGGAGATAAATACCTATCTTCAGCACCTAGTACTGCATTAGAGTAGTTTTATACTTATTAATTGTATGGTCAAATTTGCCTCGATTTATTTGTGAAACAACATATAAGATCATCCAAATATAATAAAAATTATGTATTCTTTGATTAATGGTTGGGATAAGCATGTGTTCAGATGATTAGAAATACAATTATTAGTGTAAATTTTTAATATTGATGGTAAAATATTTCATTTGGATGTCAATATTGTAGGGCAAAATAGAGTTTTGTAGATATACCAATATAACAAGGTCTAAAATACTTAAATTGAATGATGTTTAAAATGCATAAAATCAATATTGCTAATCAGAAGAAAGTGCCTTGTTGAAGCAAAATAAATATTTCATTTATTTAATGTTATACTTGATTATTGGAACAAAATACTTCATCTTAAGAATATAGTAATGTAGCAGAGTGTTTCGATACTACAACATAACACTACTTATGTTATCCTTTTAAACTAGTGTATAACATCATTATAGGTGGTAAGTATATCATTTTGATATCAATGATGTAGCACAAATAAAGTCACATGACTATATTTGTCCTAGAACTAAAAAATCATTTCATGATGGTCAAACTACGATTAACTTAAATTTAACATAATTGCAAATATATTTAATACTATACCATATTTTAGGAAAGTAATATCTTATTTGTCAAATTCAATACTTTATTACAGAAAGATTATACATTTTCGCAAGCATCTAGTACTTGAATATGAATATATTATAATGGATTTTCATAATCTAGTACATCATTAGAGTGTTTTTATACTCCCTATTCTTTGAACTGAATTTACCTAAATTCAATGGGTAAAACAACACTAAGAATATCTAAACAATAAAATTATATTTTCTTCAAGTAATGATCGTAATAACACATGTTCAAATGGATGAGAAGACAACTACCCATATCCAATCATTTATATTTTCATTCATACTAAGCATCAACGTATGTGGTAAAGTGTCATTTCAACATTACCATTGAAATGTAAACAATGTCTCATGTTTATATTAGTTCTAGGACCGTGAAATCATGGTTTGGAAGTCAAACAATTACTTAAATAATTAAATTCTACATGTTTTCTAATGTATTGAGAATGGTATTGTATAGCCTGAAAATAATACTGATTTTTTCAATTCTATTACTTGATTATGGATATATTATACTAGATTTCCATAATTAACTATGTCTTTTGAGTATCATTATACTCCATTTTGTATTGGATGAATTTAATTCAATTTGATAGATGGAACAACATATAAGGTCATGTAATAAAATCATGTTTTCTTCAACTTAATCTCTTATGTATTAAAAATGATACTACAAATTTAAAAAAAAAATTATTTTTTGGATTTTAATACTAGATCTTTATTTGTTTGTTTTTTTAATTGAATTTGTCTTGTTCTGTACTTATTGGTGTGTTTTTGTACTTGCTTTTTTTTTCGGTCAAATTTACCTCAATTTAATGCATAAAACAACACATAAGACCCTATATATATGAGTGTAAGTTGAGCTGAGTTGGCTTGATTTGAAAAAGCTTAGCTCGAGCTTGAAACTATTTGAGCTTGGAGTTGAGCTAAGCTTCAGTTTTAAAATGGTGGCTTGAAGGCTCGCGAGTTCTAGTATTTTTTAAAATAATATATAAAAATAATAATTTAAAAAATATGTGCCACATATAGAGTTATTTTTCAAAACATAATTCAATTATTCACGTATATATTACTTACTAATAAATAATAATTTATAATTTGTAAAATACTTAAAATAAATAGCATGATATATTTGAAAAAAATGTCAACTTTTTTAATTTAAATAATCTTATAAAAATATATAATTATATAATAAAATTTCACATATTATATATGATTGCTGCAGTTTTTTGAATTTAATAATGCAAATATGAAATGGAAATTCATAATTATTTTAACAAATTTATTTTTATATTTAATGTTCAAACTTCAAAAGGCACAAACAATAATCTTACTTGAAATTTATAAAAAATTGATTGATCTTTAGAAAAATTGATGCTGTTGTTGGATTTGCTAATACGTAGTATTTCTTGAGAGTTTTACAAGAAATAGTGAGGACTAAAATAAGCTTAATGAGCTCGAGCTTGGTCCAAACTCGATAGTAGCTCGATATCTTATGAGTTCAACAAGCTCAAGCTTGAGTTTGATATTTACTATCGAGCTCAAGTTTGAGCCTAAAATTTGGAGCTCGGTGAGCTTTAGCTTAAGCTCAAGCTCGTGTTTTAAATGAGTCAAGCTCAAGCTTGAATTTTTTGCTAAACTCGGCTCATTTACAACTTTACCTATACATAATAAAATCATGTTTTCTATAAGCAATAGCCGTAATATTACATGTGCAAATGGTTGATAACACAAATACCCACAACCAACCTTTTATGTTGTCATTCATCTAGTGTAAAGCTTTAATGTATAAGGTAAATGCATCCATCCTACACCACTATCAAAAGTCAATAAACGTCTCATGACTATAACAGTCCTAAGACTAATAAATCATGGTCTGACAATCATGCAATGGCTTATCTAGTTAAATTCAACTTAATCTCTTATGTTTGGAGAATGATATTG
>JACGDI010003958.1:423537-461866 GCA_014898725.1 Jacaranda copaia | reverse complement strand
AAAAAAAAAACACCAATTCTTGGGAATTTTATATTAGATTTTTGCAATTTTGTACTAAATTTGCCTTATTTTATACTTATTTCGCTTATTTTTGTACTTGTCTTTCCTTTGGCCAAATTTACCTCAGTTCGATACGTAAAACAACACATAAGACCTCTAGTACAATAAAATCATATTTTCTTTAAGCAATAATCGTGATAGTTCATATGCAAGTCGTTGGGAACACAAACACCCATATCCAACCACTTGTGTTCTCATTCATACTAGTGTAAATCATTGGTGTATGAGGTAAATATATCCTTTTGGAACCACCATTGAAAGCCAATGAACCTCTCATGACTATATTAGCCTTAGGACTAACAAATCATTGTTTGATGATCATGCAAAGGCTTTCTAGTTAAATTCAACTTAATATCTTATGTACTAAGAATGATACTATAAATCGACAAAAAATGCCTATTTTTGAAATTTTTATACTAGATCTTTGCATTTTAAAACTAAATTTGCCTTGTTTTGTATTTATTTGGCTAGTTTTTATATTTGCTTTTCCTTCGGCCAAATTTACCTCAATTGGATACATGAAACAATACATAAGACATCTAATATAATAAAATCATAATTTCTACAAGAACAAGTCATTATAGTACGTGTGCAAGTGGTTGGAACTCAAATATCCACATTCAACCACTTGTGTTCTTATTCATACTAGTGTAAACCATTGGTGTATGAGGTAAATATATCCTTTTGGAACCACCATTGAAAGCCAATGGACCTCTTATGATTATATTAGCCTTAGGACTAACAAATCATTGTTTGACGATCATGCAAAGGCTTTCTAGTTAAATTCAATTTAATATCTTATGTATTAAGAATGATACTATAAATTAACAAAAAATGCCTATTTTTGAAATTTTTATACTAGATCTTTGCATTTTAGTACTAAATTTGCCTTGTTTTGTATTTATTTGGCATGTTTTTATATTTGCTTTTCCTTCAGCCAAACTTACCTCAATTGGATACATGAAATAATACATAAGACCTCTAATATAATAAAATCATATTTTCTACAAGTGCAAGTCATTATAGTACATGTGCAAATGGTTGGAACACAAATACCCACATCCAACCACTTGTGTTCTCATTCATACTAATGTAAATCATTAGTCTATGAGGTAAATGTATCATTCCGACACCATCATCGAAAGCTAATGACTATCTCATGACTATATCAGTCCTATGACTAATAAATTATGGTTTGATAATCATGCAATCACCAGATTAAGATGGAATCAACTTAATCTCTAACGTACTAAAATGATATTACAAATCGACAAAAAATACCATTTTTTTGAATTTTTATATTTCATCTCTATAGTATTGTATTGAATTTCCCTTTGTGTTTTCTTTGCCTTAGTTTATCTCATTTCAATGGGTGGAACAACACACAGGATCCTCTAATACAATCAAATTATCTTTTCTTCAAGTAATAGTCATGATAGTACGTGTTCAAATAGTTAGGAATACAAATACCCATATCCAACCACTTATAATCTCATTTATACTAATATAAACATTCATATATAAATTAAATGAATCATTTTGACACCATCATTAAAAAGTATTAAGCCTCTCATGATTATATCATTTCTAAAAATAATAAATCATGATTTTATAATCATGCAATAGCCAAATTAAGACAACTTCAACTTAATCTCTAATATACTAAGAAATGATACTAGAAATCGATAAAAAGAGTACTAATTTTTGGGATTTTTTTAACTTCATCTCTGCAATTTTTTACTGAACTTGCTCTTGTGTTGTATTTATTTTGCGTGATTTTGTTCTTACTTTTTCTTTAGCTGAGTTTACCTCATTTCTATGGGTGGAACTACACATAAGGCCCTCTAATACAATAAAATCATCTTTTTTTTGAGTAATGATTGGCAAAGTATGTGTTCAAATGGTTGAAAACATAAATACCCACATTTATTCACTTGTGTTCTCATTTATACTAATATAAACCATTTCTACATAAGCTAAATGAATACTTTCAACACCACCATCGAGAACCATTGAACCTATCATGACTATATCAGTCATAGAAATAATACATCATGATTTAATAATCATGCAATCGCTAGACTAGGACGAATTCAACTTAATCTCCAACATACTGAGAATGAGTTGGAATAGTACCCCCACAAGTCAATTAGATTAGCATGTCGAACTACTCCATGTAATAGTCTTGATTGAATGATACTCAATAAAATGGCTATCTTCATCTTTTGTGTTTATAATTTCTTCACATGTATTTGGTTGAAGCCCTCAAATCATACACGACTATAGGACTTAGTCAAGCATATGATGGTGATTATGAAACAAATCTCTATAGTCATGATTTTAAATATTCCAAGTCATAAAATCTTATAAGATAGGGCATTTAAGATTCAAATAGACTTGCACTAACAATGCATATTCCAAGAAGTTGGAAATTGACCCATTTTATTGGAAATCTATGTCAGGTAGGGTGTATGTGAGGGGTGCTTATTAGAGAATAAGTTCATTGGGGACTCATGTAGAGAAACCACAAGGTAGCTGAAGTGACACATCTGTAGTGGCAAATCTCTAGCATATGATAATGTATATAATTAGTCCTTTTACTAAAAGTTCCATAGTAACCTTGTATTTAGGTCCTTGTACTTTGATTTTGCTTCGAGGCCCGAGCTTAGTTTAGGCACAAGCTTTCTAAGTATAGAGGTTGGTGAGTTTCAAGATGGGATCAATTTTGCACATTTGTTAAAAACATGTTGATCTCCTATTCATTCTAAAGATGATTGATTCTAATAAATCCTTGCATAAGGTAGTATAACAATTTGAAAAGGGAGTTTTTCAAAGTTGAGGCCATAATTGAGAATTGAACATCAAGAACAGACACATAATTATTGAGGCTATTAAAAAATCAATAAATATCTTACTCTAAGCCTCTTTCGGGAGAAAAAAAATGGAAGGATCATATTTGCAAGGCAATCATGAGTGATAATGGTTCACCCTCAATTAATTCATCCAATTGGTTGGGTTCCATAGGCTTGTGCCAAACATCAACCATGAAGATTGGGTACTCTTCAATTAATTGAGATTAATTGATAGAGTGATTAGTTTAAAAGAGTTTAAACTAATCAAAATATTTGATATTCAATAAATCACAAAGAGTTGTGAGCCTATGTCTAATTAATTGGTGAACCTAAAGTATCACACATAAAAGTTTAGAATATTTTTACTTGGTTGGAGATAATCATTTAAGGAGATAAATGACAAGTGTGGTCAAGTTTGGAGGAGAGATCAACTTGACTAATTGAGAGTTGGTCATATTAGCTTGATTAATTTTAGTATTAAATTAATCAAAATAATTTGAAGAGTTAGATTAATCAATTAAATTAAGGAGTTAATTTAATTGGTGCCATGTGAAAATTTAATTAATCAATGTAAACTTAAAGAGTTAAATTGATTTAATTAACCTAAAGAGTTAAGTTAGACTAATTAAATTAAAGAGTTAATTTAATTAGCAAAAGAACCTAATTTTGGAGGAAAAATTAAATGGAAAAGTCCATTTTATAAATAGTTAATTGTTATTTTAATTTGAGAAATTAAAAATCCAACTAAGCTAGCTAATAAGCATGCAAGTTGGCCAATTGTGAAAAGTGTAATAGAAGCTTCCAAAAGCTTCCTAATTACATGACAAATATCCTATGTGACCAACCACTTCGAGTGCTTGTGCTGCCCATTTTTTCTCTCCAATTGTGGTGATCTCATGTGTTGAGAGAAACCATCTACTAGATTCTCTCCAATAAGCCTTCTCTCTCCTAAAACTTTCTCACACCTTTCTCCATCTTCCTTCTCCATTTTCTAGCAAATTGAGAGAGAATTGAGAGTGTTTTTAAGTGTGTGGATTTTATTTTAGAGGCAAAATATGTGGTATGCTTTGAGGTGGTGATTGACATCCTTCAAAATTAAAGCCGATTTTTAGAGTTTTTTTGGCCGGCAGTTTTGATGTACTTAGTCATTGTTTTGCTGCCACTTTAAGATCTTCTTGTAGGTGTTTAATTCAATAAAAGTTTCTGGAGTTGATAACCAAACACATGGAGAAGGAGATCCTTAGAGAAGAAGATGTTGATCTTATTTGGAAGGAGTTCCATTGTAAGATCATGTTAGTTACTTTTAAATTTCTCATTTAAGGTAACATTCTCTAGCCTTTAAATCCATTATTATGGCATGAAATTAGATCCTTGGGTTGAGGATTTGTAAGTTAATTTTTGGTTAATTTTTGTAATTATTTTGGATCCTTGTGCCTCCTCCACTTTCAAAATGATATTGGAAATCAACAAAAAAGAACTAATTTTTGAATTTTTTGTACTTCATCTTTGTAGTTTTGTAATAAAATCGCCCTTGTGTTGTACTTATTTTGCGTGTTCTTGTATTCGATTTTCCTTTGGCCGAGTTCATCTCATTTCGATAGGTGGAATAGAATATAAAACCCCCTAATACAATAAAATTATCTTTTCTTCAAGTAATGGTCATGATAGTATATGTTCAAATGGCTAGGAATACAAATATTCATATCCAACCATTTGTGTTTTCATTTATATTAGTATAAATCATTGATGAATGTGGTAAATGTATCCTTTCGACACCATCATCAAAAACTAATGAACCTCTCATGACTATATTAGTCTTATGACTAATAAATAATGATTTTATAATTATGCAATAGCCAAATTAAGACAAATTCAGCTTAATCTCTAATGTACTAAGAATGATACCACAAATTGAGAAAAAATACCATTTTTTATAGTTTTTTGTACTTGATTATTCAAGTTTTATACTGAATTCACTTCATTTTGTACTCATTTGGTATGCTTTCGTGCTTGCTTTTATTCTCATGTTTCATTATACTTGGTACCATTTTCTTCACTTTTAGTATAGGTTATATAAATATAGAAACCAAATATATCTTAAAATGTACTGCATTTTAACCAACATGTAGCATATATATTGTTACCTGTATCTATATAAATAAATTTTCAAATTATATCATAAATTGTAAATGCCATCTATTTGGATCATCCAAATAAACAAGCAATAAATATTATCCAACATGAATATTTGAAATATTAAAACATTCATCTTACTATCCATATACAAAGACTAAATTCATACAAATAATAACCATTCGAATATCATTATTTAGTCCTGAAATAGAATAAACCATGTTTGTTAATCAAAATTTTTGTAGCAATATGTGCTTGATACACATCCATAGAACATTATTTGCATAATCTCATAAATCCTTCATGTTTTTTGTGAAACATTCTACCCAAAGACATACATAAACTCCACAGTCAACCTTAACAAAACTATTACTCAATTTAGTCATCATAAGGTACACCAAAAATGGGGTTCTCTTTATTGTTTTAGTATGTTTGAAGCTCATCATACGATCAAACTCTTCAATAAGATTTTTAAAGTACCTCGAAGAGCACCAAGATGTAGATCAAAGTCTCTATTACCTGTAGTGGTTTGGTGTATAGGTCCGTGAATTCTAGACATTATTTCTATGGACAAGAAAGACGTAAATATTTGCATAAATACAGAATAGGAGGTTTCAATACTACTACACACAATTTAAATACTAAAGTTTGCATCCTTGGTACCAAAAAACTTGCACAGAATATTGGATTTGAGGTTTTCTATATTGCAACTCACAATTTAAATACTGAAAGTTTACATTTTGCTACTATATTATTTGAAAATAATACTAATTATACTAATGATGAGTTTGCATGAATGAGTACCCCAAAAATGGTTGACATGATTTATACCCGTTGTAGACACCATAAATCAGATAATATTCCTAAAATTTAGTTACAAGTAGCTAATGTACGTTATACCTTATATGAATTATATAATTACTAAATTTAGCTAATTCATAATTGAAACATATAATTAAAACAACAAATAAAGTATAAATTGACAACATTCAATTATGAAAAAACTTACATTAACGTTTTTTTAAATAAAACAAGAAACTGATTGTCAGTAAATTGAGTATATCAAAGTAAGTCTAAAATAACTAAAACAAAGATAAAACAAGCAGAAAACAAAAGAGACTTTTAATAGATATGTAAAAAAAAATCAAATTGCCAGCTGATAATAACCAATGCCACGAGCTCGAGCACTTTTTGAAATGAAAGTAGAGATGAGTCACAAGTCAAAATTATGGTCCCTTTTCCTTGATCAAATTGGTTCTACTTCTTTTTGTTCCACTTATTGAAATGGGATCCCCGCCACTCCCATTATATAGATGCAATTCTTAATATGAAAAACCAAACTAGTACTAGAAAATGACCCACATTAGACCTCCTAATTGTAATTTCATTTGTCTAAGTACACCTCTGCCACACTACTAAAAATTGTATCCCAATCAATCTTTTTTTTTTCTTTTTTTAAACATTATCCATCCGCACCCCGCAAATTCTTCCTCTTATGAATAGAAACAACCCATTCCATTCACATTGAGAAGAAATTACCTCTAAAAGCCCACTCTAAACCCATACTCTACCATGACTTCTAATCCTCCTCCCACTTCTAAAGAAATGTATGAAAATTCATTCATTATTTCAATACAAAAATAACAAAAAAAAAATTACAAAATTTACCTTGTAGGCTTTGCAATTGCGGGGTAAAAATGCAAACCCTTTCTAGTTTGAGTAACATAATGAATGGTAGAAAATTAGTTCAAAAATAAGAAGGAGAATAGCGAAAAATACAAGTTGTTGTAGCACCATGAGAAGAAGTCGAAGACAACACTAGTTACCAGAGAATGAGGATCATTTTTCGAAAATGGAAGAGAGAGGAAGAAAAAAACACAGGGGGAAGGGGGGATATTCTTTTGCTAAAAATGTGTTTGAGTGGGTAGATGGAGGATTTCTTGCTATTTTCAATATAAGTGATGAGGGATTTTGTCTTTTTTACTCAAATGGGGAGTGGATTCAAAAATAAAATTTTAAGTGGAGAGTGTAGGAGAAAGAAAATCAAATCGAGACTGAACTCTAAAATAAAAGTAGCCAAAGCTACTTTCTTCCAATTAACCGTAATTTTTAATTTAATATCAAATGTGCATTTATCACTCAATATAAAATTACCAAACACCAGTAATATGGTCAAATCTCAACATGTTAATACAAACACAAGTAATGTGGTCAAATTTCAACATGTTAATTTCAATTATAAATTTTAGTTAAAGTTGAGTGAAAATAATAACAATAGTTTTTTATATTCATTGTCGCTAATCTAGTATGTTTGAACGAAACAACATTTAAATTCAACTAGATTAATCTTAATTTAATTTTAGATAATAACTTTCAGAAAGATTCCCAAACAAAATGAGTAAAAGAATTATTTTCTTGAATGTAAATTATATTTCTCATTTATTAATAAGACAATGAGTAAAATAAGATGTATAAAAATATTTTCAATGCACATATAGTGGTAAATTTCATTAGTTCTTTGTGTTATGTCAATTAATAATAATAGTAGTTGACCTTAGAATTTCTCCTATTAAATGCTTTGAAAAGGAAAAAAAAATGATAAATTGAATCATTTGAAATAATTTATTTGATTTTAAAGGAAGAATATTAGTCGACAAATGTGTAATTCTTGTATGTTGAATGGTGTAAAAACATTAAAACTCTATAAATTATGAACACATTGAACTTAAATATTTTAATATTTTTAATTTCACAAACTCAATTAAAATATCTATGATATAAAAGAAAAAAAATTAAATATTAAAAATTAGATAGTATACATTGTAAAGTTCAACTAATCTACTGTGCTTTAATGAAGTTGCTCTATTTTAAAAATTATATTTGACAGACATATTACAGTCCTTTAAGTTTCATTAATTTTTTAAATTATAATATAATTAAATCATTATTATATTTTACAAAAATATTCGCATTCCATGCCTCAGCGTAAGGTTATAAGTAGACTTATAGAAAATGTATCTACATTTCACATTAAGTATTTTTTTTAATGTATCACATTATTTTTATTTTAATAGATGCTATTTGACATTACTACGTTACTATTTGAAATAATGCTTTTTAGAAAATGATAGTATTTTATTGATTGAATATAAAAAGTTATAATACATATTTATTTATAAAAGACAAAAAATTAATGCATGTTCATAATTTTTTGAATTTGATTTTATTAAATAAATTAATATGAAGTACATAATATGGAATTGGTGTTAGTATCTATATTGCTGGAAGGAGATCTAAAATAACCGAAGATTGCTAGCACGGTGGATAATAATTAAGTTTTGACAGACCTAGTATTTATACAAGAAAACTAGACTTGTAGTTGCTACTTACTGGCCCCAAACTCAAAACATGTTTCAATTGTCCATCAATATATTCAAGCTATACTGTTTCTTGTCCTTTGAGCTTTTACATTTATACATATATATATATATATATATATATATATGGCTACTCTGACTATAGCATGTGGCAATTGAATTTGAAACTTTTTAGTTGCAAGATCAGTTGCTATTCCCACTAAGTCTGTGCTAGATTCTGTGATTAATATTTAAATTTGGGATTATCTTTAACGGACAGGTTGCACAGTGCAGCATTGCAATATGTCATTAATAACTGTAATAATAAACAACTGTACCTAAATTATCAATATTAGTTCTAGTTATATATATATATATATGCACACATATATAGTACGAACAAACATTATCTAACTTATTTAAGATTGTATTTGTGTTATCATTGATTTGTAAATATTAATATTGATATGAGATAGTTCAACAGACCCAACTCAACAAGTTTTCGATCTCGGAGAAGGCCTCTAGGTTCACTTAACATACACGGGCTAACGTCGCTCCTGGAGCCAGTTGGGCCAGAATCATTTCGCTACAATTATCTAGTCGAGCGGATAGCCCTCGATCACATCTAACAGGAGGCTTCAAGCCACTTCATCTGTTCAACCATCCATCTAGTCGACCGCTTTATTTGTTTGATGATTGTCAACCAAAGTGCTCACTTCGGCATTGACTCATATTCTTGCCGCATTTAATGTTTTGACAAGCAGAATGCCTCCATATTAATGTCACGTACCACTTGGTACAGTCTTTGCTTTCAACCTTGTCACCAACTTTGGCAGGGAGATACCTACCAAGAACACTGTTCATTCTGGAAATTAGGAGATGATGCTATTTGGAATAGTATTCGAATTGGAAATGACCAATAACATCTAGGTAAAGACAAGAACCCTCTACATTTAATATGGGCATTTTAAACATATCATTTACCAGGAGAAGGTTATAAATACCTCATTGCCCACCACTCTCTAGGTAATACCAAATACACCATATGATTTTAATCTTTTGTTCAATTACCTTCTTTCAACTGAAATTAACTTGAGCATCGGAGTGCCTTCGCTGGGGCACTTCGACTAGTTTGACGTTTACTGTTGTTGCAAATTTCAAACCTCGAGAGATATTACTGCTGGATCATTTGACCTCTCTGATCAAATTAGTCTAAACACAACTTAATTCATTGAAAACGACTTTTAACCTCATCAAATATATTGCTAATTGTCAATCTTTATGATTTAGAGAAAATTATTATTGTATATATCATTATTTTTTCTTAATATGTTGTCATCGATACTATTTTTCTTACTGTATATTTGCTTTTTTATTGTATATATTAATCTTCGGTTATCATTTTTCATGAAAAGCTAAATAAAAGAAGACACCAATAGCTCGCTAATTCTGATTAAATTTTGGGACAATAGAAATAAAGATCCTTGTAAAATTTGATTTAGAAAAGAAAATAAAATAAAATAAACACACAAATAATGCGATACTCACGTAAAAATACCCCTAATTTGTAGGTCAATAATATAGACAAGTGAAGTTAATGGAAAGCTAACAAAGATAATGGAGAGTTTGCAAAGGAAATTAAAAGTTGATAAAAGAAAAATAAATTCATTGAAATTGCATCAATGGAAACTGAAAAATACTATATTATGACTAGGTATGTAATATATATGAACTAAAATAGAGATTAGCTGACAAGTGAGCAGCAAGTGTTTTGATTTCTCTCAGTGTTTCTTTTCTCACACCGAGTCTTCTACAATGCTGGAAATAATTGCTAGCATCCACTCTTGTAGTTGCTTCCAAATTTCTTGAGAAAACCCTAAAGTTTCTATGATTCCTCTTTCTTTTGTTCCAAACCTCTTAATTCTTTTCAATCTTAGCTTCTCTCGCTTTGAATCTTTTGTTGTAATGGCTACTAATAACCCTATAGATTTTGCACATTAATTCTACTAGATTGGCAGACTCTGACGCTTCACTGAAGGGGAATGAATTCCACTGACGTGCTGCTCCCTTTTGTTGAGGATCAAAAAATTATTACATTTTCAGTCCGATCCTTAACCCTAAGGACTCGTCTGCCGAGGAAGTCCTAGAGAGCATTGCCTTATTTATTACCTCTAGTAGGTTCCCCACCAGTGTTTTCCCATTTGAAATCCATACTCGGCTTGAAGAAATGGGCCCAGTATCTCACTTCAGAGAAAGTGACTGAAAGACACAAAAAATTTATCATACTATCATGATTTCCACATTGATATTAAATGTTCAATAACAAATACTTTTTCGGTAGATAATATGGGGTAAATAACATTGGAATTGGTTCTTCCACTCCAACGTTTGACTTTTTGAGGTTGATTCTCCTAAAAGCCATATTATTAATAGGTATTAAAGTTATTCATTCACTATTGCAATCTACACTTGAGCTCATGTTACTAACGTGCTTACTAATGCAATGAAAGTCAAAGTTTATAATATAGGGTACGGGGTACCACTATGGTGTGCACATGATATTGAGCTCTGACATCTGAGCAGCTAACTTTTTTACGTTGAACGTTTAAGGTCATATGTAAAAGCCGTAAAAGAAATAGAATCAAGTTTTATTTTGTTCATATGATGCCAAAAGGCGGTAAAAAGAAATACTCATCCTTTAGAATGCTCAAGAATGATTTAAATTTAGTGCATAACCAAATATATATATATATATGAATGTTTATGTTACATATACATATAATATTGTTGGTCTTCTGAATTTAGAATTGTTTGTATTAGATCTGTAGTGGCCAGCCCAGTGTCTCGTTGGGTCTGGCGCATTATTTTGGAATTTGGATTATGGAAAATATTTAAATCCTACACTCCGAAAATAAATGATACTTCAGACTCAAAGCGCTTGTCTTTCTGTTGGAACTCACCGCATGATCATATCCAAATGCTACAAAATTTTGCAGCAATGGAGACCTTATGCAGCGCATCGGCCACCCTATATACATTATCCTTTCTCATCGTTGGTTGCTCGTGTATGCCGAGACCATCACATGAGTAAGGATGCATCACCATCTTCAACTCCAGAGTTCGATTCTCATGTATACGCGGGAATGCTCCAGCATTGCATAAAAAACAACGAGCCCAACAAAGGAAAAATCCTGCACTGCCACATTCTGAAGAGAGGAAACTGTTTGGACTTATTTGCTCACAACATTTTGTTAAATTTATACTTGAAAATAGGTCTTTTGTCGGACGGTGTTAACTTGTTCGACGAAATGCCGGGCAGAAATGTTGTTTCGTTTGTTACTCTAATTCAGGGCTATTCGCAGTTGGGAGAATATGATAAAGCTGTTGACTTGTTCTTTAGGTTACATGAGGAGGATCATGAGCTTAATCCGTTTGTTTTCACCACGATTTTGAAGTTGCTTGTGAGCATGGATTGGGTGGAGTTGGGATGGTGTATTCATGCTTGTATTCATAAGCTTGGTCATGATTCTGATGCCTTTGTTGGGACAGCTTTAATCGATGCTTATTCAGTTTGTGGGTTTGTGAATGTTGCTGAGGAAGTGTTCAAGGGTATTGTTGAAAAGGACATGGTTAGTTGGACGGGGATGGTGTCTTGTTATGCTGAGAATGATTGTTATGAAGAGGCATTGAATGTCTTTAATCAAATGAGGATGGAAGGCATGCTGCCGAATAATTTTACTTTTGCAAGTGTGATCAAGGCATGTCTTGGACTCGAGGCTGTTGGCGTCGGAAAGAGTGTTCACGGATGCATTTTAAAGACTTGTTATGAGATGGATCCTTATGTGGGTGTTTCATTGCTTGACTTGTATACCTGGTCTGGGGAAATTGATGATGCTAGACAGGTATTTGAGGAGATCCCTAAAGATGATGTTGTTCCATGGAGTTTCATGATTGCCCGGTACTCACAGGGTGATCGTTGTAAGGAGGCCTTGAATTTGTTTCTTGAAATGAGGAAAGCATTGGTGAATCCTAACCAGTTCACTTTAGCTAGTGTCCTTCAAGCTTGTGCGACAATAGGGGACTTGGAGTTGGGAACACAAATCCACTGCCACATGCTCAAGGTCGGTCTTGATCTAAATGTATTTGCTTTGAATGCCCTCATGGACGTGTATGCAAAATGCGGAAAGATGGAGGCTTCAATGAATTTATTTGTGGAGTCTGGAAACAAAAATGAGGTTTCGTGGAACACAATAATAGTTGGATATGTCCAACTGGGAGATGCAGAGAAAGCTTTTCTATTGTTCTTAAATATGCGTGAGGAGCAAGTAAAAGCAACTGAGGTAACATATTCCAGCTTGCTTCGTGCTTCTGCCTGTTTGGCAGCTTTGGAGGCTGGCATTCAGATACATACAATGACTATCAAAACCATGTATAATGGAGATGATGCTGTCAGCAATGCTCTCATTGATATGTATGCAAAGTGTGGAAGAATTAATGATGCTCGTTTGGTTTTTGACAGTATGAGCAAGCGAGGTGTTGTTTCATGGAACTCAATGGTCTCAGCATACTCAATGCATGGTCTTGGTTCCGAGGCTTTGACAATCTTTGAGAATATGTGTAAAACAGATGTAACACCTAATCAATTGACCTTTGTTGCTGTGCTTTCAGCCTGCAGCAACACAGGTTCATTAGATCAAGGACAGTCTTATTTTACCTCCATGCAAGAGGACTATGGTATTGAACCATGCATGGAGCACTATACTTGTATGGTATCACTTCTGGGGAGATTAGGACATCTTGACAAAGCTGTAAAGATGATAGAGGAAATTCCAAAGCCCAGTGTTATGGTATGGCGTGCGTTACTTGGGGCATGTGTTGCACACAACAATATTGAGCTTGGAAGACTTGCTGCTGAGCATGTGCTTGAGATGGAACCGCAAGATGAGTCAACTTATGTGCTATTGTCAAACATATATGCAACTGCAAAAAGATGGGATAACGTTGCCTTTGTTAGGAAAAGCATGAAAAAGAAACGAGTAAAGAAGGAACCAGGACTTAGTTGGATTGAGAACCAGGGAATGGTACACTATTTTGCTGTTGGAGATGATTCACACCCAGATGTCAAATTAATCCGGGGGATGCTAGAATGGTTGAACTTCAGGTGCAAAACAGTAGGTTATGCTCCTAATCATGATGTTATTTTGCTCGATGTGGAAGAGGATGAAAAAGCACAGCTCTTGTGGCTACACAGTGAAAGGATAGCTTTAGCTTTTGCTCTTCTTCGAATGCCTCCTGGAAGCCTAATCCGCATAATTAAGAACCTCCGCATCTGTACTGACTGTCATGTTGCAATTAAGTTTGTATCAAAGTTGGTGCAGAGAGAAATTGTTATTAGAGATGTAAACCGGTTTCATCACTTCCATGATGGCATTTGCTCTTGCAATGATTATTGGTGATACTTTAACATTATTCAGAGGTCTTGAATGAAGGAGTTGCCACATATAAACATTGTTATCCCTTTGTTGGGAGCTGCTTTTGGTGGTCAAAAACTTCCTGTCTCCTGGAATAGAACAAATTCATATCTGCAGGTAAACAAATCAGGTTCATAATAATGTCTAGTCACTCAATGGATCACAAATGTTAAAATTTCCAAAATTCTCTTTGTTAGCATTTTCATTGGCATCATAAGTTTCTGCTTCTCCTTGAAAGGTGAAGTTTATATGTTTGTCTCAACATTACCTGATGGGTCTTTTAAGGGAGGTTGATTGCCTTGTTGAACATTATCATTGCATATTCCACTTCATGGAGGGGCAAGTGCTTTCGGACTGGCAGACCTTCGTCTGATAATATATTCACACCTCAACATTCACTATGATGTTATTTGGTTCCTCCAGTAACATCAATGGGACTATTTTAACAACTGAAAGAGGGTCCTGCCACTAGCAAAGGCTAGTTATAACTGGTCTCATTATTGCATAACTGAGAATATGACGTGCCATGTCATCGTATATTATATGTTCTTTTCAATTTGTGCTTCTTCTTTCTTCTCAATTTTTGTTCTTAAGCTGGTTTATTTGACTTCCCTCTTGTTATTTACATGCTAGATTTTGATATTATATCAATTCAAAGGTTCTCACCCTTCATAAAAATTTAAAGACCATTACGGGTCTGAGAATGTGCGTGTTACTTGTAACAAAATCCTCATATATCCATAAATGTGATGTCTTCTGTTAGCAAGTGCTTAATCCTGTGATTTATGCAGGAGTGCTGAGTTCCTCTTCAATTGCATCATTTTAATGTCCTTCTAGGAGAACATTTTGCAGATAGGGAAGCTAGCTAGAGTTGAGACTATGAACTGCACGGACACAAGACTTTGCAATTTTATAGAATAAGAGTACACTATTTTTTCTTATCCTCATTTATTTTAGTTTAAGTGATTTTTTTTTTTGATGATGAGACATGAATGCTTGTTTGTAATGTGCCATAAAAACCCCTTTAAACTATGTTGTTGACTTGGGGCATTATGTGCTATCTCTCTTTTTCCTTAATCCTCCTTTTGAGTTGGGGGGTGGGCTGGGGAAAAGGGGAGTGGGAGTTTTTCCCCTTCCCTCTCCCCTTCAACATCTAGTTTTTCATTCTCTCCTGTTTCCTTCTTTTTTTAATTGCTTTTTCATTATTGTTGGCCTTGATGAAAAGGGCTAGATTTTTGGGTGACAAAGTGGCTTGTCTATTTTGAATTCTTATAATTTGATGAAGCACATGTAATATCATGTATGATATCCTGACTCTTTAGCTCCACTTTGCTGAGGCTACTGCATCGATTTTGTTCTCTTGAGGGATGGTTTTTCATTTGGGGTAGTTTCTTACTGCAGTTCAGGTTGTAGTTTAGGTTGAGCATGAGTTTGGAACTACTAGAGTGAATGGAAATTTTTTGTTGAATTAAAAACTCCCTCCCACCATGTATTGACTGATGCAAGCTATTTGCTGAATAAGTGATGATTACTAAGCATTTCTTGGTAGTATTTTTTCAAGTTTTCCCTTTTCAAACAACGAAATATTAAATGGCTTTGAATTTCTGTGTATTGATTGTTTTACTGCTGATAATGTCATGAGGCCTTTCTGCATGAATGCTATTTTCTTGACTGTTTTTACCAGTGATGCTATTTTCTTGACTGCTTCTACCTTGTGTTTTATAGAAATTTATGATTCAAGTGATGCTGTCTCAATTACAAATTAGCTACTGTCAAGTTTATATCAATTTTGTACTTTTGAACTGCATGACTAACTGATTGTTGGGGCTTATATTCACGTTACTGGATTTGTAAATGGAGCATGACAGTATAGATTTATTTATTTATTTTTAATTTTTAATGTTGCTATTCTTTTTACAGTCTGGGAATCAGAAATTCTTCAGGACTTACACCCAATTTTGTTTCACTGGCTAGGCTATCTGCAGCAGTTTGTTTGCTCACGGCAATAACTAGATATTCCTGGCTATGGCCACTGTCCTGCTTGTTCAAGTAAGATACCTTCACTTGCACTCCACATGTGTTGTCATGATTACAACTTTGAATGAAATCAATTGATGTTATTCCGAGATTGGCACACAATTCAAGTTCATGGTACAGATCTGAACGTTTTTGCCTGTGAATTGACTCCTAATTGAAATTTTTTGTGAAGAAAGGTTGCATGATGTTGCTTGGGTTACTACATCCCTTAGTCAAAATGATCCCTCGCATAGAACTATCCTTAGTGCTTAGCAGCGAGTACTGTGAGGCAAAGAGATGTTCTGGAGTGTAATTACAAATAAACTGCTTTTCTCATTGATCAATCTCCCTGTTCTCTATGAATTTACATTGAACTCAATTTCCGCCAGTATGATACTGTATGACAAACAACTACTCAAATGCATGCTTCCTCATCTTTGAGTTTTTAAAATTTTTCATCCTTACGTGATTGCGGCTCAATCAGAGTGTTATGGGTCATTGACAGCCATCAAAATAACTCATGAGGTGAGTCTATGATCACATCTTGCATAGCAATTGGATTTGGAGACAATTCACATCCTTCATCTTCTCGAGTCTCTGAAACCCTAGAGAATTGTGGAACTCAGTTTTTTGGTATGAGATGTGCAGAGAAAAAAGGAGCTTTGTTTAGAGGGAACAGAAAATAGTTTATTGAATAAAGATATATTCCATCTCATATATATATAGTATACGAGAATAGGATAAGTACAATTCAAAAATAACAAAAATCCTAGTACTAAGGAAACAGAAGCCCAATGCAAATCACACAAACTAGAGTCATAATAACAGAAATATTGATCATGTCCAGTTTGTTATGCAGAATCCTGAATAATAAATAATAGATAGTAGCTAGCAATAGACAGCAGACAGTAGCCAATAGTAGGCAACCAGCGATAGGCAATGGCAAATAATAGTTATTAGTATCAGAAGCAGATAAGAGGCAAAAGCAGACAAGAGGCAAAAGCAAACAGGAGATAATAGGTACTGGCAGATAGTAGACAGTAAGAGTCAAAATCAGACAGTAGGTAGAAGACAAGGCAGTTTTGCAGATTCATGACTGCCACCAATCATCTTCCTCATTTGCCGATTCCATAGGTTTAGGAATAACTGGCGCAGCAAAATTAGCAGAATTGCACAGAAGTT
Organism: Jacaranda copaia; assembly: GCA_014898725.1. NCBI lineage: Eukaryota > Viridiplantae > Streptophyta > Magnoliopsida > Lamiales > Bignoniaceae > Jacaranda > Jacaranda copaia. The sequence continues at coordinate 444,796 of JACGDI010003958.1, read as the reverse complement.
TGTCATAATCCTCTGAAGTCAGTCTTACCATATTAGATTTTGGTACAGGTGGCTCAGAAACACCAAAAACAATTTTGGCCCACTCTGGTTCTAAACTTAATCCAACATTTTTCAGAGACATGATTTATTCAACCATAATGAATGCAATAATGTGGGTCCTGAGGAATGGCTGAACCACGGCCCCTTCCTCCCTAGGACCACAAGAAGGATGACAACTGCATCCTGGAATCACTGTAGCGGAATCTCAGTAGTAGAAGTGGACAGGGATCTAGAGGAACAACCAACAACAACCTGTAGAATGTGAGCAATGCATTAGAAAAGGTGGGAAAATTATTATTGGCTAACAGATGATCACATCGAAAACGAAGGTTACGATCAAGCCCCAGCAAAAACTTAACTATTGAAAATTCTTCTCCTTGAGGTTTACAACTCTGAACATCACAATTTAATAGATGATATATTTAAAGTTCAATGGCAGCCCCTTTAAAGGAAGCAAAGCAATCAGTGTTAGATTGATCATCCTGAAACAAAGAAAAAGGTTTCTCACACAACTCAAAGATTCAAAAAAACTTTTTTCTCCCGAAGTATATATCATGTAATTCATCCCAATTCTCCTTTATAGAATTCAAAAACATAATATTAGCATTAACAGAGTCATCCATGCTATTCAAAAGCCAAATCATAGCAAAATAATCCATTTGTTTCACAAGACATACGATGTATCCTTGGAATCCAGAGGAGTAGATAGAATGTGCATTAATCTATTTTGAGAGCCTTGAAACAATTTGAATGCTTGGGACCAAAGAATATGGTTTTGACCATTGAATTTGATAGTTGAACCTAAGGAGCCTTAGTTTCAGAAAATGAGTCCATAATAAATAATAAAATGAAGGGGATGGGGTAGCTTGCAATAGATAGAAATCTTTGGCAATTAGACTAGGACAAACACTGACTATCAGCAACAATGTATTAGACTCACAACATAGCCTAGCCCAAACAATAAATCAAGAAATAGCAAACCATGCACCGATTAAGACATAACTGAGCAATAGGCACGATACAGCATAGCAACAGGCTGATGCCAATCCTTGTAGTAACGTGTGTTGTTGCATGCAATAAGAGGTGTAGATCTAGTGCTTGATAGGGGACTATGCATGCAATCAAACAGGCGACAGGTGGAGTTAGAGTCGCGTCGGCTCAGGATGGTAGTGAAGAGTGGCTGCAGCAACGCTAAGGTTTCAGGCAAGGGCTAGGGAGCATTGTTTAGAGGGAATAGAAAATATATTTTATTGAATAAAAAGATATCTCATCTCAGTGTATATAGTATACGAGAATATGATAAGAACAACTCAAAAATAATAGAAATCCTAATACTAAGGAAACAGAATCCTAATCAAAGTCAAATGCTCTAAGTTCTAATATAATTGAAATTCGAACAAGATAATTATACATTTCAAAACCATATGAGAATCAAGGTGTATTTAATATGTATTACAAGTATCTAATTATTCTTAAAATAATCATATTCGATGCCATATTTAAATATAGTCATTGATTTAATAGGTATCTTGTGCATTTGATTGTGTAGATATAATCCTATTTGTCGAAAACTATCATCCCTCCATTTTGATTGTATCTTATGAAGTTAGATTTTTTAATGAAAAACTAATTGCTTCATCAGCTGTTGAGCTATATTGCTTGGAATTAGTGTTGTTTAGGGCATGCAAAGTGAATTTCTCACCAAATAGATCATACTCTTTATTGGGGTCCATTATATGAGTCCAAATGTTAGATATGCCTCTGTTCTATACTTGGACATGGTATAGAGTGCATCGGTTGTGTGATAGAGAGAGAATTGATGGAAGGGTTAACTGGGCAAGAAGGTGGTTTGTGTTTATGGAAAAAAAAAATACTTAAACAGGCAGATTCAAGGAAGAAAATTTGGCAAATTGTTGCTTAATAAATCATGAAGCGTAATTATAAAACCTTCTAGTGAAACAAAGTATGAGGCAACTATAATGGTTTGGTTTTTTAATTGAATGATGAATAAGTTTTCTTCTCCAAAATAACTAAAACTGCAGAAAAAACACCATAATCCAATAGCCATCTTTTATTATATTCTCCATGCTTTTCTTCCCCATTATAGCTTGCTCGTTTCACTTCCTTGCTTTCTATTGTTTCTTTTTTAACACAAGGGTCTTCTTAGGACACTAGAATTGATATCAACATGTACAAACACACCAATAAAATTGTAAACCTAGATCTAGTTATCCTCATTTCCATTTTATTTATAGAGATCTATTTGTCATTATATTTTATACAATATAATAAAGTAGATCAGGGTGAAGAATTTATTTTCTGATTTTGTTTGAAGAGTTTCAATATCTAAGAGTGACTGCTAGTAGCCTCATGTTCTTCATGCACATGAACTTGATGGCTGTAATTGTTGAGATCTTTTACTTTCAAAGCCATCAGTTATTGGGAAGGCATGTAAGCATAATAGTCACTTTGGATGTATAAAATTGCAGCAAAAACATAAGTTCGAGTTTACCTCCAGCCATTGATATTACTTAAATTTTCTACTGTTAAGCCTTCTCCAAATTTTGATAAAAATCTTTTTTGCGATTCCTACAATTCTTGGCTAAAATGCTTCTAAACTTAGCAAAATTTCTTCGTTGATGGTGTAAAACTGAAAATGATTATTCTTGGGTTTAGGGACCTTAACCTGCATTTGTATATATAGCTTCTTCCATCAAGACACTATTTCTCAATTAACTGGGCTTAGCGGACAGGTGGTTATGGCCCAAACCATCTATCATGGGGGCGGTTATACGGACCACATCCGGATGTGAGTATAACTACATTATAACCAACATTCTCCTACTTGGTCCTTATACTGTAATACTTAATTCCATGAATACTTATGCTTAATAAAGAAACAAAATACATAAATCATGGCGACATGTCCTTTAAGGGTGAGTATTATCTTCCATATATCACAATGCATTATGTCTCTTAGCCTCTTTAACTTAATGAATAAACACTATGTTTATTCAAAGTCTAAACATTAATGATATTTCTCGAACTAAATGTGTACACAAGAAAATTCATATAAGAAACATCATAAATAGAGTTTTATTAAAACAATAAAGTTCATCCCTACAATGAAATTACATAGAGGAACCAAGTCCCGTTTTAGTTACATGATCCTTGAAAATCTTTGATGGCATGCCTAAGTCAAAGGATTAGCTTTCATAAATTTAATACTAATGTGTTCAATGACCATTTTCTTTTCTTTAACACATTCTCGAATGGCTATGTACTTGATGTTGATGTGTTTGCGTCGACTACTGCTTTTATTGTTCTTAGCCATAAAAAGGGCAATTGAATTGTCGCAATATAACCTCAATGGCTTAGAAATAGAATACACAATTTTAAGCCCAAAAATTAACCTCTCTAACTATACACTATGCCAGGTTGCCTCAAAACAAGAAATGAATTCGGCTTCCATAGTGGAGGTTGCAATCAAAGTTTGCTTTGCACTTTCCCAAGATATAGCTCCACCGGCTCTCTAGTGGTCCGTACCCAGATTACTTTGATATCTTCCCAACTTTCCCACAGTAAATGCAATATCAGGTCCTGAGTATACATCAAGCTTCTAACAACAGAAGCATATGGAATGCCTTTCATTTGTTCTTGTTTAGGGTGATTTTTCGAGCATTAGTTCAAGTTGTGGAACTGGTCACCCTTCACAGTAGCTGCTATACTTGGTGAACAATCTTTCATCTGAAACCTCTCTAAAACTTTGTCAATATAAGTTTCTTGAAACAAACCCAAAATATAATGAGTTCTATTTCTATGAATCTTTATGCCAATGACATAAGATGTCTCATCCATATCTTTCATATCAAAATTTATAGAGAGAAATTGTTTCACCTCATGTGGCAATCTTTGGTCTTTACTAGCAAGTAAGATGTCATCCACCTACAGACTAGAAAACAAGTCTTACTCCTATTGATCTTCTAATATATGCATTGATCCATGACATTCTCTTCAAATTCAAATAAAGAGATTACACCATGAAACTTTAAATACCATTGTTTGGAAGCTTGCTTCAATCCGTACATAGATTTCTCAAGCTAGCAAACCAAATGCTCCAAGATTTCTTAAGCTAACAAACCAAATGCTCACTATCACTAGAGGAGAATCCTTCAGGTTATTGCATGTAAACATCCCTCTTTAGATCACTATTAATGAATGTCGTTTTCATATCTATTTGATGCAAATTCATATCAAAATAGACAACTAATGCTAGAATGCCATGAAGAGAATCTTTATTAGATAGAGGCGAAAAAGTCTCCATGTAATCTATTCCTTCCTTTTGAGTGGATCCTTTGGCAACAAGTCTCGCTTTATATCTCTTTCCCTAGTGAGTCCTTCTTAGTTTTAAAGACCCATTTATATTCTATGGCTTTTACACCATCAGACAACTCAACAAGATGCCAGACTTTATTTGATGTCATCATCTCTTCCTTCATGGCTTTGTACCATAGTCAGATTTTGTATAACTCATAGCTTGTGAAAACATATCAAGATCATTTTCGGCTCCAATTTTATACTTAGACTCTTGCAGATATACCACATAGTCAATTGGATTTGTTGATTTCCTTACTTTAGTAGATCTTCTTAATGTTTCGCTAACATTCTCTAGATGAGTATGTTGTTCAACTAGTTGTTCAACAATTTCAGGCATTTGTTGAACATGATCTTCTTGGTCATTACTAGTGTCTTGTGGAGTTTCAGAGATTGGTTGTTCGACATGTGCTCGAACTCGAGGAGCGTTGTGAATAGCAATGGTCTGTCCATGATTTGAACTGAAAGTTTGTGGAATAAAATACTCTACTTTAGATCCAATATCCAATGATCTATCACTCCCATTGATCAATTTATTCCCAAGAAACTTTGCATTTATTGACTCCACAATCCTAGTACTATTAGATGGGCAGTAAAATTTGTATCCCTTAGATCTTTTGGCATATCTAATAAAATACCGATTAATGGTCCTTGGGTCCATTTCTTTTCTTGTAGGTTATAAACTCTTTACTTTAAATGGGCATCTCCAAATGCGTGCATGTCGCAAACTTGGTTTCCAACTTTTAAATAACTCAAATTGTGCCTTTGGGATAGCCCTAATAGAAACTTGGTTTAATATGTACACTGCTGTTTTAAGAGTTTCACTCCATAGGAATTCAGGAAGTTTAGAGCACGCTTATATGCTTCACACCGCATCTGATAATGTTCGTTTTCTTCTTTTTGCTACACTATTTTTTCTTGGTGAACCAAGTGTAGAGTATTGGGCAACAATCCTATGTTCAGCAAGAAATGGTGCTTGTCCATCTTTAGCGTATCTATTGTAGTATTCACCACCTCTATCTATCTGATCTCACGATCTTGATTTGCCTTCCACATTGTTTCTCTACTTCTACCTTAAAAACTTTAAAAACATCTAGCGCTTCATATTTACTATTGAGCAAGTATAGATATATGTATCGTGAGTAATCATCTATAAAAGAGATGAAGTACTTTTGACAATATGCATCCATATCTAGACAACATATATATGTATGTATGATTTCTAATAAGTTCGAACTCCACTTGGCAACTTTCTTTGACATGTTGGTCTGCTTACCTTTTATGTAGCCCACATGGCTTGAAATTAGTAAAATCTAGAGCACCAAGTACTCTATCATTCACTAATCTCTTAATTCTCTGAATGAAGATATTTCCCAATCTTTGGTGCCACAACATAGAAAGAATTCTCATTCATAACATATCTTTTGACACTAGCAATATTTTGAACATACAAAGCAGTATGAGTGGTATCATTTTGTAAATTGATTCAAAAGAGACCACCAGACAGAATTCCATTCCCAACAAGTTTAGATTTACAAAACAAACTAAAGACATCATCTAAAAAGTTACAGGAATATCCTAAACGTGTAAGTCTTGAAACTAAAATTAAATTTCTGGAGAAATTTGGAATATAAAATGTTTTTTTCCAAATCTAAAATAAAGCTACTACTAAGAACTAAGTTGCATGTTCCAATTGCCTTTACGTGAGAATGCTTCTTGTTCTAGAATAGATGCATTCTTCATTTTCCACTAGCTTTCTTTGGTTACCTTGTAAGGAATTTGTAACATGGATTGTAGAACCAGAATTAATCCACCATGTGTTATGGCTAATGTTAACCATATTAGGTTTATAACAAACAAGTGAAAGAAGGTTACCTTTCTTTTCCAGCTAAATATCAAATTTGGGGCAATCTTTCTTAATGTGCCCCTTCTTACAAAAGAAGTACTCGGATTCCTTCTTGATATCCTTTTCAGGAGATATCTTTTCTTTTCCTTTCTTTTTGGCTTGATTTTTATTCTTTCCTTAAATTGCCATTTGTGCACTCTCTCTAGCCTTCGTAAGCAACCTTCCTTCCCCTTGCACACACACACGTTCATCAACTCATTAATAGACCATTTATCCTTATATGTGTTATAAGAGATTTTGAAAGGTTCATATTATTGCGATAGAGAGTTTTGAATGTAATGCACAAGGAAAGACTTAAATAATGTAACCTCAAGAGTTTAAGTTGAGCTGCTATATTCCTCATGTGCATGATGTGCTCGCACACTCCTTTGACACCAATGAGCCTCATAGTTGAAAACTTCATAATTAGGGTGCTTGCTAATGCATTATTTGAAGACTCAAATTTCTCATCAATAGCCTTTAGTAGCTCATGGAAATTATTTGAATGCGAGTTGAGATGTTGATCTTTATGAACATAACGCTTAGGTGATTAGATCATTCCTATTTTTCATAAAGATCAACATCATTAGGTTGGCTGTTCTCAATAATCGGAGGCAGTTCATCTTTCCCAATAGCATAATCAATGTCCATTCACCCCAAATGAAAAAGAATCCTCTTCTTCCAAACTTTATAGTTATCACCTTGGAGCTCAGGAACGTGACATTTCATATTAAAAAAAATAATAGGTTCAAAAATTGCATAAAATAAATTATATGCATGCTTATGTTAAAAATTTGAGGCAAATAAGTAAAACATAGAACATTTGAATCATATGACATTAGAACTACTTGTAGGCTAAGTTTCTAATTGAAATACATTCATACACAATTATAATGATGAAACTATCAAAGCTATGTTCGTTTCCTTAATTCTTGTGGATAAATTAAGGAATATAATTTAACATTTCGCCCTAATTAGTTATATAAACCATAATAAAAGTTCCTGTGGGATAAAATTTACTATGTCTAATTTGATTAATCATAATTGATGTCACATTTCCATATGCAATCTAAAAATGCTTAATATATAATTTAATATAACCAAAAATGCTTTGGTTATTCTTTGATTATAAAACTTATATAGATCACATAATATCTCAATATGATGTATAAGTAGATAATTGAACAATATATGTATGTATTACAATAAGCAGTGAGCAGCAAATACAATAATATCAAGTTATCCAACATAAAAACAAGAATAGCCTACTAGTGCTGTGGCACCCTTTCTTTAGTGTGGATGCTAGGTTTGAAATCAAACAGTAACACACCCATTTTTAATTTTACTAAAGGTTGAATTCATGGGCTCAAGAAAACTTTGGCTATCAAGCCCAACATAATCTAATGAGACAAAAATTAAGCAAATGGGTCTACACAAAATTGGACAGTTTCTAGCCTAGAATTTTTTTTTATTTTTTTAATTCCAGAGTAGTCATCTTCAACCTTCAGACGACTTAATCCATCAAAACTGAACCCATTTATAGATCTGGCCTAAATTTAATAAATAGGACTTGATTTTCAATGATTCAAAATTAAATTTCCTTAGGCTTTCTACCATACATCATTGAAATATCTCCAAACTAGCATCGAATTTTGGCATTTTCTTGAATGGTAAAACAAACTTTAATTTGAGAAATAATCCCTTTAATTAGATGTGCAAACAATCCTAAATCATGCAACTAAAGAGAAGAATTCTTGATTAAAGTGACTCCAACTTGTGGACTAACTAATCTTCCAAGTTTTAAAGAAAACAAGCATGATGATCATGTTTTCAAGGATTGCTTCACATATCGGAGAGTTTTGAATAAACTTATAATAGTTGCAGTAGTGTAGCATATGTTTCAAATGTATGTGTACATTGTGATTAATGCCTCAAACTAACAATGTTGAATAAACCATATATGCTATATATTTACGGCCACTACTAAATTTACAATGATGTTTCTCAAATTCAAGCATCTATATTATGGATCATAAACAAATATATCTGAAAGCATAAGTTGCAACATTTGACGTTATAAAATATCAAGGCAAAGGTATTTCAAGCCCCAATACCAAATGTAAGCATAATAATTACCATAGGTGTACAAAATTGTAGCGAAAGCATAAATTGGAGTTTACCTCTAGCTTTGATATTACTTAAATTTTCTACTGTTACCTTTTGCAAATTCCGGTCAAAAACCTTTATGCAATTCCCGGCTAAAGTACTTCTAAACCTACTAGAATTTCTTAATTGATGGTGTAAAACTTAAAATGATAATTCTTGAGTTTAGGGACCATCACCTCTATTCATCAAGACACTATCTCTCAATTAAGTAAGCTTAGTGGGCAAGTGGTCATGGCCAAAACCATGTATCATGGGGGCGGTTAAACGAACCACATCTGGATATGGGTATAACCACGTTATAACCAACAAGGCTAACTTTTTGTCTACTTAAAACAAATAATTGTCATCTTCTGAAACTCTGAGCTCTTTTTTCATCTGTGACATAGAAGTATATCTTTATTTGGTTTGTTGTCAAAAGATTTTTATTATGTCATGCTTTTTGTTTTCTTGATTTGGACTAATTGTTTTACGTCAAATAATGGGGCACCATGGAAAAATTTTAAAACTTCTAATTATGCTATGACATCTATCCATTTGCGGCATCTTTAAAGTTTCAAACATAGCCTGTCCTTATCTCTTAAACCCCATCACCATATCAATATTGCATGTAATTGATTGTTTGGTGATCAAATTTCAAGCGTGCTCAAACAAAAGCCAAGCCACTAACTCCTTTCGATGTAAAACAACACTAATCATCAAAAAATTGAAAGGATAAAATGCTTTTGTGCAAAGTAAAAAATCATGATTCCTGAAGCTTATAATTAATTTTACTTGACAAGAAGACTAATCCGACCATCATTATTGACTATTTCTGATATTTTCCCTCTCACTTGTAGACAAGAAACGTGCAGCTTATCCAAGTATCAGGAAATACTTACAGTTTAGTGGATGGAACATGATTGTTTCCTTGACCCATCAAACTTCATTTTCTCCAACCTGCCTCACCCTGCTGTTTTCTTGCTACGTAATTTTCTGCACGAGTCTTAGTTCAGTTTCTTGCTTTTGGTGGTGTCATATTTTTTGATCTCTTGGTAATGCTAACATATAAAAGAACATACTTTAATCCTCTGCTGTAGCTTTGTTTCAATGAAAGCAATATCTTACCTAACATTGTGGTTTATTGTTATAGTCATGCTGTAGAGCAGAATTGGAAGACCACCTACAAATTTTTCCATCTGTAGCACCATAATAAGATGCTAAATGTATGAGCATAAATCAACATAATTCTTGAAGAAGTGTGTCTAGCGAAGATATTCTGCATGTATAAAATTCAAGTTGTTTGTGCTCTGTATGGGCAGATATAATTTTTATCCATTATAGATCTAGCTGAAGATAAATACATCTACAGTAATTAAACTTAAATTGTTTGGCATTACAGATATTAAGAAATGCTGTTGCCAGCCTTGAGGAGATAAATTGAAGATTCTGGATCACCATTGCTTTTTTCAGTTCAGGAAATAGATTGTTGCCGCTTTTATTTTTCTTTTCCTTCTTTCTTTCTTTTATTTTTTGTTTTTAGTGACATGGACTGAAGAGGAAGTTGGGGATAGGACAGGCCTGGTTCCTTTGGCCATTAGACAATCAAGAACTTAACTATTTGGCAAGTTTTTTAAAAAATGTTGATTGTTTGAAAGAACCACTTAATCACTGTGATATCCCATATTAGTTGTGGAGGAAAATTTTGAACAGCTTATAAGTGGTTCCTATGGACTCCTTCAGCAACCAATTAATCAATGTTGTGAAATAAGGATGACTGTGAAGTTGGAGTCCAGCTAGTGGTGTCCCACCCACCCCTTGGGCTTGGAGTGCAAAAAAATGGTATAAGAACCAACTTTGGGGTACTATTTGTGTGTGAGATTTGGACTGATGTTTATTGAGGGTTCTTGAATTGTGAAAGGAATGCAACAAGTATGTCCATGTCTAATGGGGATGATGACTGTGATACCCCACATTGATTGTGGAAGAAAATTGAAATTGTTCAGAAGTAGGTACCATGCACTCCTCTAAGAATTTTGTTCAACCATTTTCACAAATTGAGACTTGCAAAATAGTTACTAGCAGAGTCCATTGTGTTGGAGCACCACTTGTGTACTTCCACCTGTGGGCCTCAGACGGCAATCACCATTGGATCACTGTCGGGAATGCTATATAAGAAGTGTGTCATAACCTAGGCATTTCCTGCATCACAGAATGCATTGCAGGCCCCAGTTCAAGAAATCCATGAGTCTAAGACTGTAAGATCAGGGTTACACTTGTGTATGTTCATTTCAAGAATGTTGATTTATGAGGGGAAAAGAAGTTCAGATGACTGGTGTAACCAGTAGAATAACAGTTATTTGATATTCTGTTATCCCTGCCAAACACATTACAAAGAAGATTAAAGAATATAGTCATCTCCGAGTAATGCAATTTCAGAAAAGCAGAAGTGAGCTCAAGTAATCGAAAGGTTTAATTATAGATTGCTTGAGTAATCCAAGACAATTTGTTAGTAAACTGATTGTTTCTCTGTGGCCTATTATAAGGTTCAATAACCTATGCTAAACACCATAAATATAGCTTGGATTCAGACCTTTTTATCTAGATAAGCTAGGTGGAGTGACATTTACTTCTTATTTTTCCTTAATTTATTGACTAATTTTTTTCTGCTATACATATTAGCTTAAACTAATGAGAATGAAATAATGCCAGTACAGTTATATACAATCCTGTTCCTTCGAAAATCTGAATTTGTGCCTTGCTCCATCCTCCCAGTAGAAAGGAAATAAGTGTACAAACAAAATTGAACAGTTCATGTTGATGCCAACCAGATTTTACCTATAGCTTGACCATGAAAATATTAAAAAGAAAAGTGTAGCATCCGTTAATTGGTTAACTACTAAACCATGTTAGCTTTAAAGTTTAGCGTTAGGGCATTTGTTTCTTAGTAAAGATGTTTATGAGATGTTTCCACCATAGTACAGAAGGTGTCAGTTTTAATGGGCTCTTCTGCATTTATGTTTTAGTTCTTTTTCACTGTCACAGTTTACTACTATATTTGTGTTCAGAGCTGATATCATATTGTTTAATTATAATTCTGAGTGTAATGGATGCTTGAGCACAGGATTATCTTAAAAGATGGGAAAAACTAGCAGCTTGGGGCCACTTGTGGTTTGGATGCATTGGCCAGCGCATCAGATGTTCAAGAGGATCATGTTTTTCACAACGTTATTGTAGATTGTATTTTGTTCCTGATCATCCCTTGCTCTGACGTAGGTCTTCTCCTGTTGATGTGATATATCTGAGTATGTTGGAAATATATCAGGAAGCATCTAACTTCGGTTGAGCAACTATTGGCGGAGGTAAGCCATACAGACAGGGAAAAACTACATATTCGCTTGAGAGACCCCTGCTCTATCTGTAGATTGATCTTATGCTTCATATGGATGCAACAGAAGGCTTTCTCTCCAATTGAGACGTATTGCAGAATTGGCCTGGAAGACTAATCCGAGTAAGAGATGATAGCCTAGCTCTTTATCCTTGAAAAGTTGATATCTTGAAAATGATAGTTTTCTATGCGTGCTTTTGGTTGCTTATTTGCCTGATATATGAATAGGGTCCGTACTCTTTTCTTTTCATATATGCTGTTCTCTAGACTACCATGAGTCCAAAGAGTAGTCGAAGGTTTATTGTGTGGCCTCCTTGATATGAATTTACTGCTTTGAACTCATTTAAAGCCTTGGCAGAAGCAGCAGCGTTGTTGTGAAGGCCACAGTTCCAATTTCATTTCTTTCATGACGACGTTCCGTAATGAAATTGAACAAAATTGTGGAGGCCACAGTTCCAGTTCTATTGTGACAACTTTGTGTAATGAAATTGAACATTCGGCACTTGTCCATTGTTTTTTTTTTTTTCTTTTTCTTTTTGGATCAACAAAATAACTATTCAACATCATATTTCTGGTGATAGAGAGTGGCTGGATTTGGTATTTGTCGTTTTCCCATTAAGCCCACAATTGTTCCATCCCCTCCCGAAGTACCACTCCAGTTTTGATTTGGACATTCCAACTACAAAGCAACTGTTTCAGCAATCCCATGGAAAGTTTTTAAGTTTTGATTGCTCCTCAAAAGGCATGAAATGGTCTACATAACTATCAATTAACATTTGGCTTATTGTCCTTTGGAAAGTTTTTAAGTTCCGATCAGGTCATGGTGTCAATCAGGACCAATGTTAACACAACCGTTGTTACATCTTCGATGATGATTTTCTTGGCACTTTTTATTCAACTGAAGCAAAAAGAGAATATGCAACATTGAAAATGTGAATGCATTACTGAAATTTTTAAAAGGAAATTAACGTGCTACTAATCTAGTTAGTGTAATCTTTTAGTCTTAACCTAGTTATAAGAATACGACGGCGATTTAATTGTTGTCGTTGTTGCCTACTATGAATTGAATGGGTGTATGGGTGAAGTCGAATGTATTTGTGAATCAAAATATTCTGGCAAATGGTAACGAAGTCATTCATGTGGGCGCTGATTTTGTCCTCAAGTATTTGGTGGTCTATGGGTATGGGCTATGACTCAATCGGGCTCCTGCCCATTTTTCTGCCCCATTATTTTCCTTTATTAAAAAATAAAAACAAAAGAATATGTTAGATCTCCTACAAACTAGTTTCGATTATGATAAATCTTTTTAATACTCCAATGAGATTCCAAATTATCAGCTTTTCTTTTGTGACACAAAAATCTAGTATCGTTTTGGTAAGAGACCGTTGGACAATCCAATCACATGAAGACGGAAAGAAATTCATGAACTCCCTTATTCCTCCAACAGCTGAAGACCTCGCCAACAAATATAGAAATATAATGTTCGGTCTTTCAAATTTCAATAGAGTGCTCTTTTGACGTGGATTAAATCTTCTATTTCATCTCCTATTTCATTCATGAACACATGACATGTATATTAAATATTTCTTTATAAAAATAATTGATCGAGAATCATATATACTTGACATGAATACAACAAATTTGAATAAGAGATGGAATGGAGGATGCAAAGTGTTTTTGAAGTACCAAAATTGGCGAAGAGGAGCGAAACCCACGTCAGTGCCAGAAATCCTTTGAATCTTCTAAACCCACATCAGTGTTTCACTAACAAATATCGTCATCTTAATAGCTAGCACTTGGTTAGGAATATTGTTAGTTAAGAAGGTTTGAGCTAAGTATTTTTGGTCGTTGTATTGTTTTTCATCTTTTACTTTCTTGTTTGGACGATTTTAGGTAATATTGCATGTTAAAAGTCTTAGAGGGTATTTGGGTGAGCTTATAAGCTTTTCAAAATATCTTGTAAGATGTTTAAAAGCTTATAAATTGATAAAAAATGTTTGGTAATTTTTTTTAAAAAAAGAGCTTATATGATTCTAAAATAAGAAGTTAAGAGCTTACAAACTTTTAAAAAAAAAGTAAGGAGACCCTAACTTATTTTTAAGATCTTAACAAGCATTTTTATTTTTAACTATTTTAATTACAAAATTATCATTATTAACATCTTATAAGGTCTAAAATTTTATTTTATCCAAACACTTCAATAATTTATTTTAAAAATAAGATCTAACACTTTATAAGTTTCAAAAATATCTTATAAGATGTTTAAAATAAGCTTGGCCAAACATCCTCTTAATTAATGAAAAATTAGATAATTAATGGATATAAGCTTCTGTACATGGATCACCATAAATCGTTACATCATGTCTTTACTGCTTTCTGTTTATTCGTTTTAGCAGTTCTAGTATGTTTTAATCATTCCAGCTCCTTTGTTTAATTAACAATTTTTTTTTCAAAAACAAGAAGAACAATTATTTGATCAATTTGGGCCCAATTCACCCCTCTCGACCCGTAATATTCTAACAAAATACTTTGCTATCATCTATATATTTTCCAATATTTTCACTTTCGTGTACTTTAAAAGTGACTTAAAACCTAATAATAATAATAATAATAATAATAATAATAATAATAATAATAATAATAAAAGAATCTATGTCCCACTCCTCACAACGGAGTCGGAAACGCAGAAATAAAAACACGTAGAGGAAAAAATGAATAAATAAATAAATAAATAAATAAAAAGAAGAAGAAGAAAGTAAAAAATTGAAGTTAAATAGGTTTCAAATCAGCTGCCAAACTTGGGATGTAAAAAAGAAAAAAATAGTAAAAGGTGGAACAATAGCATGATTAAAGTGTTGATAGTGAAGATTATTATTCTAACGACTAAAAGAATGTAATGATGGCGGATAGAAATATTGTACGTGGATTGATACAAATAGAGAAACTGGAGATGGGCCCACCAAGGAGAGGCCACCCATGAAGCCCCGCTTTGCACGCGTTGTCAGGTTTTTGGGCCCCACGAGTCAGGCCCCCAGCTCAGCCCACGCACGTCCATGCAGGCGTGGAAATTCATGGCCCCCCCCCCACCCCAACCTCGCCACTGTCGGGAATTTCGAGGTTGTTTTTGTACGCCGTTATTTATGTTCTCCGCATGACCCTTTCATTTACTTCTTACGAGGCAACGGGCAACCTTGTTTTATTTCAATTCTTTTATAGAATTAATTAAATAATGTTAAGAAATGCAGTAGCTAGTACTAGTCTATTTTAATTAATCTTGCATGGTATTATCTTTTGAACTAAATTTGGGAATTTTTTTATTATATTTTTGGGATTTTTTATTATATATTTTGAAAAAAAATAAATTTTCAGAATGTCGTTGAGAAATGTAGAAATGATATTTGAAAATGTGATGATTTTTGTTTATTTTTTGGGAAAATAAATAGAATTTATTTATATTTTAGGATAGATTTTTTTGAATAAATTGAAGCCCGTGACTTTTGCATTACAACTAATAACGGGCCTTGTATTGATTTCGATTGGTGTGGTACTGAGTCATATTTGTGATTGTAACCCCATGGATGATATTTGTTGGGATGTTTTGTCAATTCATTTGATATCAATATTTTGTTTTATAATATTAAAGTTAATATGTATAATAAATATTAATATCGGTCAATTTTTGTTATTACATTTCAATATTTATCAAGTGTAGCTGCGAAAAAAATTCAAAAGAAGAAAGCATGCGTGCATGCATGTAATTATGCATGCCATATGGTAACCTAAAAGAAGAAATTTGGAAGTGACGCGCGCGCGATATCTATCTATCTATCTATCTATCTAGATAGAAAGATAGATAGATATATAAACTTAATTTCATAATTTTGAAAATGGGACACTTTATAATATGAGGATGCAAATTTAATTTATACCCAATCAATATATGCATCATTTTCCAAAATATATTATTGTATATATTTTTCCAAAATATATATGCATCATTTTCGGTCCTTTTAAATTTAAAATGGACCAGTTCCAAATCCAGATTTCTCCACAGTGCCCCACCTTTTTGGGACCATTATGCCCTCAAGTGTGCATGAATCTGTTTGTGCATGGGAAATAAGTGGATACAAAAGAAAGACAAAAAGGCGAAAAGATTATTTCTCATGTCAAATTTGAGTTCTTCTTTGCACTAAGGGAAGCACTAATGCCATAGTTCCACGTTACAAGTCTTGTACAAAATCGCCATCGACGTTGATATATAATTGCAGATATTTATAGGAAGTGAAAAACTAGCCCCTTTGGTTTTATTTTTATTTTTAATTTTTATTTTCATCATTTTTAAAATGTTGTAGAAATAATTAAGTTGAAAATGAGTTTGTATTTGGATGGATAGTTGGAAAAATAATGATTATATTGGGTTTAGTAGGTTATAAATGAAGAGAAATATAAATATATATATATATATATATATGTTATTGAAAAATGTGTTTTGAAAATAATGTTGGGTGAAAATATATAAAAAGTTATATATTTTATTTTTAAAATAGTAAAAAATGTGAAAAGGGATTTTGAAAATAAAACCAAACTGACACTAGGATCTAGTTTGTTTATGTTTTCAAATGTCATTTTTATTTTCAATACTATTAGAAAATTGAAAATTATTAATTTATGTATATATTTTTACCAAAAATACCCCTTATTTTCATTTCTATCATTCTATTATGGTACGAATCAAATTCAAAACATCTACTATCATTTCAAAACAATTAAAATATACATATATTTTGAGAAATACATCTTTTAGGGTTAAAAATATAAATCTCCTAAATTTTCAATCTTATATATATATATATCTTATTCATTATTTTCAAACAAAATATTAAGATACAATCTCATTTTTATTTTCATATTTATAACTTTTGAAATTGTTGGAACAGAGAATTAAAATGAAAATATATCCAACAACCTAGTTAATTGAGAACTACCATTACAAAAATATTTCGGCATAAGATTTCAAATGAAGCGATGAAAAAGAAAATGAAGTTTCCTATGTTTTTATATCATTATACTCAAAAACAATAATTAAAAATTAACAGTATCACATGTTTACTTCAAATGGAATGCTATTTTTTTTTTCAAAAAAAAGAAAGAAGGAAATTAGATCACAAAATGGAATATTATTAAAAGACATGCAAATAAAGAAATTAACTTGGGACAAAATATTTGGAATTGGAGAGAAGGGGGTTGTGGTAATGATGGCGAGTAGGGGTATCTTTGTGCAAACGAAGGAGAGGAAAAGGCAGAGAAAAGAATGGAATATTTAGGGGTTCGTGACATGCAAGAAGCACTGCTATCCTTATATATTAGCTTGCTTATATGTTATTTATTTAATATATATATATATATATGTATATCAAATGTTATTCTGTACGTATAGGTCTCTCTCTCTCTCTCTCTCTCTCTCTTTGTGTATATATATATAATATATATATATTCGAAAATGCATGTTTTATTTCTGTTACAGTGATGGAAGCGTGCCTCTGCTTTCGGCAATGAATAATCAGACGCCTATAAATTTGCCTTGCCAATTTTTACCAACTCATCAACAAGACCAAACAAAGCTATAAGGGAAACATACACACACATCCATGTGTGTGTCTGTGTGTACTATCACCATATATGTTACAGTAGTTGGTAAAAATTAATGTGTTCGGCTTAATTTGACGTGCATATGCCATGTGTGTCGTGTGTCGTGTGTCGTGTGTCGTGTGTGTGTGTGTATAGATATATATACTCTCTGTTTCATTCTTGCATGCTCATGGCTTTTTGAATTTTTAAACAACATCAATTGGGTTTTGAAATTAAGATAAATATTAGATTTTATTCCCCAATATATATAATAATACCCTGATCTAGGTGCTTGAAAACTTAGAAAAGTTATTCTTTCCCCCTTCTTTAATTAACATTATCCCAAAACTGTACGAATTAATTTCTTCTTATCTTAAAAATAACTTGAGTCCAATCAAATTAAATATGATCATACATTTGATATGATGATCAATAATATTTACCTTGAAAACTAGTGAAATTTTCGTGAAAGGTATCAATTAAATTATTGAAATGACAATAAAATACATACATAATATTGAAGTGTGTGTGCATATATATATATATGCTGTTGTTAATGATGATGTTATACGAGTGAGTGGGGCAGAGGCATAAATGGGGAGGGGTCTAATTTTTGCAGCGTGTGAAAAAAAAAAAGAAAGAAAAGTCAAGTAGGGATTGCTTGGACGTGAGAGCATTCTTGTTCACAATGCAACATGCAATGCAAAAGTGCAACCCCAAAAAGAGAGGGGGACTTATGGAAAGTTGGCCCTCTTTTTCTTGCAACTTTGGAATGATTTTTGATCCACTATCTACAAACCCACGACAAAAACTGTGCAACAACACTACAGAAAGGCTTCTCCATTAATTATGCATATATTTAACCCTTTTTAAAAAAAAAAAAAAATTCTTTATTAATTAATTAATTATATTTTTATATATATATATATATATATAATATGTATATATATCCACCACCAACATTGACATTAGATAAATATTCCTACCTTTCTCTTCTCTTCTCTTCTCTTCTCTTCAAGACTAGTCTCCATCACAATATTTTTGAAAAGAAACTCTGCATAAGAATGTCACAGTTAGTGTATTGGTCGGAATTTGGATGGAATATAAAATATTTTAAAATGCTTCTTGAATCCACAAGTAACGGAATGTATCTCATCATTAGATTACGGATTGAATGAGTTCAATATGCACTTTGTCTACATCTTTCTCGCAGATTACAAAATAAGCAACGATATGTAGTTTTATCTTATAATATGTATTTAAAAAACAAGTGACATTTCAGATTTGTATGTAAATTTGTTCCTTGTCGATTACCCATGCACGTACTGTACGTAGTACTGAAATACTTCTTCTACAATAAAATTCGCCATTAATACATGAAGATTGGACAATATCTCAACACAAATATGCTGTCCGCTGGATAATGAGTTTCCCATGCATAGCCAACAAGTGCACTCAATGCCCATATTACATGAGACAAAATCAAATTGTGAATTCACGATCCGTTCCCAAATTAATGAAAGTGCCCCAAGGTTATAATTTGATGTTGCGTGAAGGATTTATTCGAAAATTATGAAACTGTGGTTTTCTAATCCAAAAACGCGCTTGCCTGGCAAAGAGTGCTTGACTTGATTAATATAAAAGTTTTTTGGTTTCTTATCTATGTTGGTCGAGTGTTTAATAGACGGCTTATCCCAACAAATTAATTACATTTGTTTTTCTATTATAATTTTATTTAAATATTCCTAAAATATAAGTGGGGTATACAACCGTAATTATATCATAAAATAGCTTAACCTTTCATTATAATTTCATAAAAAAATCTACACTGACAAGTGAAATAAAAACCACATCCCATACAATGCTCAAAAGATAGAAAATACAGTGACGGGAGGCAAGATACAGTTCTATGCGTTATGATAAAGATCACACCCCCTCCATACAGTTAATACTATTAATTAAGTTCATAAGAATAAAAACATAATAAGGATCAATGGATCAAATAAATTAAACTAATAAAAAAAGTCAAAAAACTCAATCGACTAAACCTATCAAGAAGGATATCTAAAGTTTAGTCAGCTGATGACCATGCATCAAGATAAAAAATTATGAATACTAAGACTTAAAGAGAAATTGGGGACAAGAAATTACTCCCGAACTTTCAAGAACCCCTGAGAGTTGAAACACGTGTTCCACAAAATAAGAGCCTCAAGTTCTACTCACTATCAAGAAAAGAACCCAACTCTATTTCCATTCCGAATCGTCTTGGCACCATCTATGTGGAACTTTAAACGATGAAGAAGGAATATTAAGAATACAAATGAGATCCAAAACTCATGACTCTAGCAATCATATAGGCCCAGGTTGAAGAATGTGGAAAGCTGCTAGCCTAAAGCACAATCACGTATAGCACTGGAGCCTGCCCTAGATGCGCGACTGATATTGGAGGAGATGCCTGGCACCATCTTCTGGAGATTTCATTCTCCAAATGACCTAAGAGGCATTGAAGACTTTATTGGAAAATGCCACTACTCAAGTTGTGGTTAAAACAATTTTCCAATATTCTGAGTAAGGCTCTTTCAGGAGCAACAACAATCCTCTCGCATAACAATGAGGCTTTGTCCTACCCAGACAAAACCAAACAAAGACCTACCTTCGAGCGTAGCACTACTTCTCTGTCCTTATCTCAACAAGAGGACACATATGTTCCTCCCTCTAAGTAGATTTTACCTAATGAATTTCCATTACTACTGGAGTTTAGACTCACTCATTGGTGCTAAAACCTTTAGGTGAAGCACAAAGTAGTACCACCCTTTAGCTGTTGCTCTCCAGAGACATAGCATTTTCTATTATATTTAGCCATTTTAGTAGAGGTGCTTCCCCATGGGATGAAAATAGTCAACCTGTTAGAGTTTGGTGGCACTATAGATCCTTAGGAATACCTAAACAACTTCCAGGCAAGGATGGAGCTTTATGACCTAAGTGAAGTAGCTGACTGCAAGTTGTATTGCAGCTTGCTCATTAAACATGTCTTAGCATGGTTCAACCAAATTCTAGCTAGATCTATTATAGGATGGGAGTTATTAGTGCATTACTTTCTCCAAAACTTCTCTATCAGCTATAAATACCCAAAGGTAGTAGTGTACCTAGTTACCATCAAACAGAAATATAGAGATTCCTTAAGAAACTACCTCAACCACTTCATTAGGGCATTACATGAGATACCCCACATCAACTAAGAGCTCTTATCCAGCATCATTCAATAAAACCTAAAGCACTTGAAGTTCCAAGAGTTTATTGCTAGAAAATCCCTACTACTATAAAAGAGCTCTTAGTGCGCACGGGTAGGGTTATATACAGATATTAAATAGATCAAATACACTATATTCGTATCCATATTCATGTAAGCTTTATAATATTAGTATTTGTATTCGTGTTCGATGGATATTTATATAATAATATCCAAATTAAAATTCGATAGATATTAACCAAATTCGGATATATTTGTATCTAACTATATTTATGAGGATACATCTATTTATTAATATCCAAATATTTGTTTATAAATATCCGAATATCAATTTATAAATATCAAAATATCTGAATTCATTAACCTATAATAAAATGCATATCTTTTACTTCTTTTCTTTTCTTTTCTGTTTTAATTTTATTTTAATAATTATCGTTGTGTTCTTTTGCATTTTCTTGAAAAATTTTTGAACTCTAAAAAAAATTTCAAAATGGAGGCATATTCTCCAAATTTTTTCCCAAAACATTTAAATTTTATCCCCAAACAACCCCTC
>JACGDI010003958.1:401337-423233 GCA_014898725.1 Jacaranda copaia | reverse complement strand
AAATATTAAAATTTTACTAGTTAAAAAAATTTCTAAAACTTATGTTCACATATTTAATTAAATAAACTTATTGAAAAAAATGAAATAGATTTAATTACATATTATTTATGTTATTACTAAATAATTCATTTATTGAATAACATATTAAATTAAATAAATTTACTTATTAATTAAATAATATATTAGTTATATTTCATATTTTATGTATTAATGAAATATTATAGTTATTCATTTAATAAATAACTTAAGATGTATTAATTTGATATAATAAATAAATAAATTAGTCCTCTTCAAAAAATATTCTTCATTAAATATTAATCTTCACATTTATTTAACATTATAATAAAAAATTTGATTATAGGGTGATATTTATTTAATAATCTATTAAGTTTAATAAATTAATATTGATAAGCTTAAAGTAATTTTTGAAAGAATTATTTAAACTTATATAAAATTATTTGATTATTACTAGGTATGTATTTACTAAGTAATGTATTAATTAAATAATAAGTTAAAGTAATTAATTTATTTATTTAAATAACTTGTTATTTATATATTAATTATGTTTCATAATTTACGTATAATTAAATATTACATTTATTTATTTAAGAAATAATTTAAAATGATGTAATTTCATATAATATAATATTATTTTTTTTAATTTGATGAATCGTTATTGAGTTAAAAAGTTATTTTATTTAAATAAATAACTAAGTTTTATTTATACATAAATTGTAAGTAATAAATAGCTAAATAATTATATTTTAATTAATAAAAAATAATTAGTTTATAATTAATGTACAATAATTAAATTGTTTTGTAAGTTGATATTAACAATTATGACATAAGCTGATTTTTTTTATAATTAAGATATAATTATGATTTTATGAGTAATTAATATTTATTAATATATATTTTATTTCAAATAATACATCTTTTACTAATGTTAAATTTCTAAAAAATATAAGTTTCAAAATAAATAATCAATTAAATTAATTAAACTCATATTTTGATCATTATAAATACACACACATTATACAACTATAAATATACATACATATAATAGAAAAAAAAATCACTTCCACCCTACAAACCTAACAAAAAAGCAATTAATTTGACATTTACAATAAAGTTTGTCTTTTCCCAAAACATAAAAAAACAAACAATTTATTCTCAAATCATTTTGCATATTTTCTCAAAACTTAAAAAACATTAGCACATTTTCCAAATTTTCTCCCAAAAATACATTCCCTCAAAATTTGTTCTACAAAATGCCCAACACGTGAAAGAACATAGTGAATGATTTTATGTTTAAAATTTAAATCTTTGTTTAATTATAATAAATAATTTCTTTTAATTTTAATTTTATAAAAAAATTTAATTCATATTTGATACTTAATACTTTTGCATATTATATTTTAATATAATTTAAAGAAAATAAGATTTTATGATGGCTATTGAATATTGACATTTAGCTTTAGATATATAGATATTAATAATGTTAATGAATAAAAATATTCTCTATTATTAATATTTTGGAGTTTAAGATTTATAGAGTTGTGGGATTTTAGGATTTGGAGTTTTAATTTTATATGTACATAAATTTTCTTAATTTTATGAATATATAGTACTACAAGTCTACAAAATAGCATTATGAATTGATATATTCATCTTATACTATATGTATAGAGTAAAGTTAGACATTTTGAAACATTTATGTCCCTTTAGCTAGTTAATAATTTTAGTATTTTACTACTTTATTTTAGAATTAAAAAATTAGTTATTCTTGAATTAGTTAATTTTTTAATTAATTATTGACTTTATGATTAATTAATATTAATAAAATGACAGCAACATAGATTAAATATAAAGTCAAGCAATAACAATTTCATGTTGATTAATTTTATCATTCATATATCGATTTTTCAATTTTTTCTTGACTAATTATTGTTTAATTATTATCACCATCTATTAGTTCTTCATAATCCTTAACTATTATTTTTTCTTGTTAATTCTTTAATTACTAATTATACTTATATTTATTTATTTATAGATTATGATATTTTATGTTGAAAAAATAAAAGTAATTTATTATGCATAATTATATATTATATATGATAATTTTTTAAATATTATTTGTCAAATACGAAGAACGAATTTAATTAAATTACGGATAATCAAATATATAAACAGATATATCCAATAGATACGTATTTGAAGCGGACATTAAATGGACCGAATATGCAATTATCATATTTGTATTTGTTTATAATCAAATATCTACTAATTGAATACGAATAATATCTTCTTTAAATGGATAAGAATAATAAGCCCTATAAATGAATTTGAATGTGAACGGCAAATGAATTTTCAACTATTCATTTACAACCTTATGTGCAAGGAAGTATATCAGAATTGACCTCCCAGGATGCCAACAAGTGCAAGATCTATGATGAAGGAAATAACAATAGTAAGAAGTAAGGAGATCATGGGCATAGTCTACTCCAGGCTTTCACCACCTACGAGCCCCTTACTGCCTCAGAACAAAGATTTTAATTGTTGCATCGTAGTAAGGCCTTATATATCCGCCACCTTCATTGGAAGATGATGGATGATCCAAAAAAGTAGAAATATGATAAATAGTGTCATTTTCATCACAACAGTGGATACACCACCAGAGTGTAGATACTTGAAGGACAAGATTGAGAACTTAATCCAGAGATGAGCTTAAAGAATATGTACCATAGAAGCTAAGCAACCCTAAAAAAGTTCCAACAGCAAGAGGAAGTGAGGACCATTGACAATAGCTTGATGAATGTCCGCATCCCAAAGACTAGCAACATCAACATAACTTAAAGAATGTCCCTAAGCTGGTGACATTTTAGTATTTTAGGAGGATCAACAGATAGGGACTCCACAAATGCAAGGAAAGTGCCCGTGTGAGCAACAAGACAAATGTAAGCTTGTGTAGTTGATCCCATACTGGGAGTTTCTGAAGTGCATCCCCTGATGCTCGATATTATCTTTAGAGAAGAGGGCATGGAGCCTAGATGAGGATAGCATAATGATGTGTTGGTGATTTCTACATCCTTTGCCAACTTCTAAGTAAAGAAGATAGTGGTGGATAGTGATCGCTTAGTTGATATCCTATTTCATTATGTATTCCTCTAACTAGGATTGGACAATACGTAGCTATGGAAGATCAACATCCCTCCAATGGGGTTCATTGGTGCAATCATGGAAGCATTGAGAGAATGTCACTGTTTATTTCTCTAGGTGTTCATCCTAGTTAAGTGACAAGCATGGTGAAGTTCCTAGTGGTTAATGTCCTATTTGCTTACAATGCAATCCTAGGAAGACCTACCTTAAACTATTTTGAGTAGTGATCCCAACATAACATATGAAGCTAAGGTTCCTCACAACAAGCAAAACTAGTAGGGCCATTGGCAATCAGCTTGCAACCAAAGAGTGTTACTCGTTATACCTTGAAGAATATCAAAGTTCTTACCCCCAAGATTGATTAAGAAAAAGAGCCGCAAGATAATAAGAAAAATGATAATGGTAAAAGACTCCAACTAGCCTACATGAACACGCCACCTTTAGCACGCTTTCATGTTATCCCTTTCCTCAATTAATTTTGATTGGCATAGTTAGGATTCACTTTTTCTTTGCTTTAAGGTATAGATCTTTTTCAAGTTAAAGTTATGTTTTTAGAATTGAATACAGCCAGCCTACATGGGGATGGCACTCTTGTATTGTTGTTAATGAATTTTACTTTCTTTACACTATTATCTCTTACTGTTGAATACTTGATTAGGGCGTTTGCCTAATGAAACTCTTCAGAGCACACTTGAGATAACTGAGGCATTTGTGTAATAAAACTCTTTGGAACACACTTGAATCAATTAAGGTGCTTGTGTAATGAAACTCTAAGGATCACATTTAAATCAATCGAGGCACTCGAGCAACGAAGCTTTCTAGAACACACTTAAATTAATTGAGGCACTTACATAATAAAGCTCTCTAAAATACACTCGAACTAACTGAGTCGTTTGCACACTGAAGATCTTCGAATTATCATTGCACTTTTGGCATAACCCACTATGCAGTCCCTCTAAAGTACATGGTAGCTATATATAAGCCTATTGTAAATTCTCCCTAGCACTACCTTTAAAGGTAAGTGGTGGCACCTCGATTCCTTTTGGTGTAAACCTTTTATGCGATCCCTCTAGGAGTATGTAGTAATTATGCATATGCCTATTGTATATCCTCCTTAACACTACCCAAGAAGGTAAATGGCAACACTTTGACATCTTTGATGAACTACACCAACACTAGATTAATTTAGTGTAAATCCACTATCCAACTCCTCCAGGAGTACATGGTTGCTGCGCATAAGCCCATTGGACACTCTGCCTTAATAAAAGTAGCTGCATCCTAACAATGATATTAAATTACTACAACATTTAGAATAATTTTGTATAAGGTCACAATGAAACCTCTCAAAAGGTACATGGTTGCACCCTCAAAATCAACTATTGAACCCCTTGGAGGAGGCAAGAGATGATGCGCCATACCTTATTGCAATGATTACTATTTAGTGATAAAATCTTTTGAATGAGACTCGCACTTAAAACATCATCACAACACTTCACATCAACAACAAGACCTCATGAACCAGGCTCACTACACGACTTTATTATGATATGGAAACCTCTTGAAGAGGCTTGCTTTGAAATGCTACCACATTACTCAATTTTTATGACAAGTTCTCACCAGCAAGGCAACCGACTAAACTCGATCAAATGACTAGTTATCATGCTATGAACTCACCAATGAGGCACTCAATTAGCTTTCATTAAATCGATCAAGTACTGTGAAAAAAATCCCCTAAGTGAGACTTGTATGTACACTAATGCATCACTTTATGCTACTTGACAAAATCCTTTCTAGGGAACTTGTGGCAAAATTTGACAAGTAAAGGCTCAAGGTCTTACTCACACACTTTTGTTGCGCGTCAATCACATATGGAAAAATATGATTACACATGCAAGTCATGTATTTGAATAAGTGTCACAAGAATGAAGGGAAAAAAAACTTCGTTGTGCAAAAAAAGAACAAAACATCTATAGCATTTAAGAATGCAAAAAGGCATCCGACCAATACTTGTCTCATGGAAGAAAAATAAAATGAAAAAATGAGCCTAAAAAGTGCTTACACTAAAAAAGAAAATGCTAAGTGGTCCTAAACATAAGAAAAGATAGAAAAAAACCTATCTACTACTCCTAGTCTAGAACACCTATCTATTCCTCCATCCTTTACCATGACATCCATGCCAATCTCTAGTGTCCCTCTAGACTTCTTAGTATGAAGATCAATTGGGATGGTAAGACCTAGCATCAGCAAGCTCTCCACTAGGTACCGCCCAGCCTCACTTAGTATGCAGAGACAATCCTAAATGGTATGCTTATATAACACTATCACCTGCGTTTAATTTGATACAATAAATAAATAAATCTTCTTCAAGAAATATTCTTCATTAAATATTAATCTTCACACTAATTTTAAATTATAATAAAAAATTTGATTATAGGGTGATATTTATTTAATAATTTATTAAGTTTAATAAATTAATATTGATATGCTTAAAGTAATTGTTGAGAGAATTAATTAAATTTAAGTAAAATTATTTGATTATTACAAAGTAATTTATTTATTAAATAATGTATTAATTAAATAATGAGTCAAAGTAATTAAATAACTTAATAAATTAATTAAATTAATTTATTTAAATAATTTGTTATTTATGTATTAATTATGTTTCATATTTTATGTATAATTAAATATTATATTTATTTATTTAATAAATAATTTAAGATGATGTAATTTTATATAATATAATATTATTATTTTTTTAATTTGACGAATCGGTATTAAGTCTTAAAAGTTGTTTTAGTTAAAAAAATAACTAAGTTTTATTTATACATAAATCGTAAGTAATAAATAGTTAAATAACTAATAAAAAGTAATTATTTTAATTAATAAATAGTAATTATTTTATAATTAATGTATAGTAATTAAATTTTGTTACAAGTCAATATAATAATTATGACATAATTAAGATATAAGCTGATTTTTTTTTCTATAATTAAGATATAAATATGATTTCATGAATAATTAAATTTATTAATATATATTTTATTCCAAATAATACATTATTTACTAATATTAAATTTATAAAAATATAAATTTCAAAATAAATAACCAATATATACACACACACACATCATCCAACTATAAATATACATATACATAATATATAAAAAAATTATTTTCATCCGACAAATCCAACTAAAAGGCAATTGATTTGATATTTATAGTAAAATTTGTCTCTTTCCAAAATATAAAGAAATAAATAATTTATTTTCAAATTATTTTTCATATTTTTTAAAAATAAAAAAAATACTTGATACATTCTTTTAATTTTTGCTCAAAAAATTCATTCCCTCCAAATTTTTTCTAGAAAATAACCAAAATATAGAAAATCATGCCTTGATAATACATTTGAGAAATAAAAAATTAAAATAAAATGAACACCATACATGCATTGAAGGTCAACAAAGAGATTTGACCAAATAACAAACTACTGTGTACCTTTTTCCTAGACCCATCTCTCTCTCTCTCTCTCACACACACACACACAAACACACACGGACACAGGGGCACAAACAAACAGACCGTTGGTCATAAGTTAATATTTGGGCTTTTCTATGTTTGGATGTCCTAATCTGATCTGATCAGTCACATGCAGGGACTGTCACGAGCATTGATTAGACCACATGCACCATGCAAATAACTATTTATTTTATATATATATATATATATATATCACCCTCTCTTTTTCCGTAGTTAACTGACTCCTCCCCCGATATATACTCTCCTTCTCTTCTCTAAGTACAAATCAACCTTTTTATATATAAACTTTATACTGCCCATCCCAATTGCCGCCAAATGCCAACCTCTCTCGCCCTCTCTCTCTCTCTCTCTCTCTGTATATGTCATATTGATCAGTAATATATGTGAAATGAAATTCAACTAAATTTTAATTACTGAGCCATTAATTTGAGTTTGTCAAGAAAAAATGTGTTGGTAGTAATATATAAATATAAAAGAAAAAAAATTGTACTATTACCCTATGTTTAAACTTGTAATTCAAATGTTAATGAGGCCAACGTTGAAAATTATAAATTTCATACTTCAGTTAATTAATATTAACGTTAATCGCTCCACCAAAAACTCAAAATTCATAATTAATCAATCAATATAATTATATATTCAAGCTAACAGGTTGTATCAAATTAATTAATGTATATTCGACATACATCATTAAGATATCAAATTAATATGAAAAATATTATGTATAGCCATTAAAAATTAGGCATAAATTAAATGAGTAGTCTTGTTTCGAATCCAAGGAAAAATTAACAATTATTAGAAAACTCTCCCTCCCCAGAAAATAAAAAAATAATTAAATAAGAAGAGTGAAAATAGTAAAGGCATGATGAATAATAATAGTACGTGCATAACAAGAGAGAGTTTTTTGTTGGGATCGCACTATGTTTACCTTTATTTGATGTAAAAATGGAGCGAGGATGGATGATGATTATGATGATGGTACTCATGATGCCATTATGACGACGCATTAAAGAACCATTTCTTTTTATCTCCAATTGCTTTCAACTATGTACAAAAGTGGGAACCACTAAATAATTTCCTCCGCCTAAGTCACTCTGTCCTATCTATCTATATTGAAAAAAATAATCCTTTAATTTAAACACATGCATGCCTTCTATATATATTTGGGAGGGGAAAAAAAATAGAACAAGAGGAAGAAAAATTAAAATCATGGAATATATATGGATGGATCATAAATTAATGGTCCCTCTGTCTACCCTTTTTAGTCCAATCCCTATTGAATAAAATCGAATTGAATGCATACAAATTGATGATGATGGGGATCTTGACTCTGTGTGTGTGTGTGTCTCTCCCTCTCTCTCTCTCTCTCTCTCTCTCTCTCTCTCTCATATATATATATATATATATATGAGAGAGAGAGAGAGAGAGAGAGAGAGAGAGAGAGAGAGAATTAATTAATTAAGCATCCCATGCATTATGATTACGTATACGCACCCATACGTACTCTCGAGTTAGCTGCTTCTTCTTTTGTGATGATGATGATGATGAATGATCATCGAGGTTTTCAGTTGGTATTGATTTTGTTACGCTGTGGGTCATATTTATTGAAATTCTATTGATTCCGTTCCGTTGGATGCACGAGAGGTGCAAGAATTTCATCCTTTCTGTCTTCCCGCTCCCGCCACCCCTTTTTATTAATAATTCATATTTCGAAGTTGAATATTAATTTGGTTTCATTTTGGAAAATTAATATCTTTTAAAATTTTGTTGTATGTATATGATATGGGCATATATATAGTAAGTTCTATTAAATAGGAAAACGGGGAAATTGCAAATATAGAGCCATAACCATATATGATCAATTTACAATGTAGGATTAAATTTGAGTTGATACAAAATTAGGATCAAAACTTTTAAAAAAATAAAAACACAGACATGGATTACCGAAAACTACAATTCTTGTTGATTGCTTGCATGGCATTCATTGGAAGTGTTCATCAGCGCTAGTTGTATTTTGGGGTCCCTTTTTTTTTTTTCAATTTTAAGAATTGTGGTCCTAATTTTGTACTACTCTAAATTCAGGTCTTATATTGCAAATTAACGATAATTATGATCCTATCTTCACTACAAGAAAATACCCCTTCACTAATAGAAAGTTTGTGACAAAGAGGGTTCCGTCATAGTGTGAAAATAATTATGATGGATTTTTTATGGATTACAATGAATTTAAAAGATGAGCAAAAATATATATTAACTATGATATTTGTGACAGAAATTGAGAACGTATATTAATATGAAAAGTGCGCCACAAATTTCATAACTTTAACTACAATATTTTGATTCGTTATGGAAATTCCATCACAAAATTAGTTTTGTGACGCATTTTATTTTCATCACAAACTAATGAGTGACAAAGCATATTCATTTGTCTGTGTTTTGTCACTAATTAGTTTGTAACGAAAATAAAGTGCGTCATATAACTAATTTTGTGATGGCATTTTTATCACTAATCGAAGAATCATATTTAAAGTTATAAAATTTGTAACAGATTATTCATATTAATATATATTATTTACATTCGTCACAAGTATCATAACTAATGTATTATTTTGCTCGTGTTTTTAAATTTATTAGTATTCCATAAAAAAATCCATCACAATTGTCTATATAATGTGAAGGGGCCGGGCCCTCTATGTCATACACAAACTTTTTGTTAGTGAAGAGTTGTTTTCTTGTTTTGTTTTGCTATTTTTTCATAGTATAATTAAAATCTTTTATAGCAAATTTAAATATGATGAAATTAACAATGTTTTGGATACAATAAAGTGGCGAGTATCTTATAATAAAACCACTAAAATGGTAGGCGTGCAATATTGATATCGTAATTTAGAACTACACAAAATGTTTGGGAAAATAAAAAATCATTGCTTTCTCTTTTACATTCATTTTCATAACGTGAATACATATTATTAAATAGACATTGACAATACGCCGCGCCCACGACATTAAATGCTGATTGTGTTATATAAACTAAATAGGAAAAAAAATATGATGATTATATGCACACTTATTGCAATGCATCTTCAACAACCTCAGTAGGCAAAATATACGGACCATGATTAATGATATAAACACTGAGTCTATATATGATTAATATTATACCCAATCCCAGTACATTACCCATTTCATTTGAGTAAGTATGAGTATTTGAATTTGATCCATAACCAATTAAGTCATGTACCAATACATATTGTACAAAGTTATCAAATATATAATTCTTATCTTCAGCTACATATATTTGTTTCACCACTTAATTAATTCTAGTAAGTATTAATTATTTCACTGTTAATTCATTATTATGCACTATGTTGTATTTAAAATATAAACTATTTTAGTAAGATCTGAAATTTCGATGGAATCCCTGAGACTATTTCAAAATTTCGATAAGAATCTGGGGAAGTATTTAAAATCAAATTTCCAATATATAGTTAAAAAATTAATTAAAGCTTTCGAATTTCCATCTAATTAAACTTGACGCTTTGAATGAAATTTAAACCAATGACAGTATTAAATGTGAAACGCGGTAGACAGAGCTGGATGACGGTACTAGTGTAACTAAACAGAAAAGATATAAATGACGAAAACATTAGGTGATAATACAAAAAGTATGACTAATTATATTTATTAAATAATTGCAATAATATTTGTTTCATCAGTAATAATGCTTTTTAAGTAATATAATTTTAATAGTGATCAAAACTAATATTTTAAGTTGTTACTATTTACAATCAGTAACACATATATGATGACAACTAATAACGATAAAAATTATCACTATAAATTGTAATAAAATTTTTACTACCACTAAATTACCACAAAAGTTGTGTCAGTAATTGCAAGTGAAAACTTAAGCACTATAAGAAAACACCCATTCAATAACAAAAAATTTGTGATAAAAAGGGTTGTGTCACAGTTTGAAGAAAATTGTGATGGATTTTTGATGAATTATTATCGAATTTAAAAAAATGAGCAAAAATATATATTAGTTATGATACTTATGACAGATATGAAAAATATATATTAATTTGAAGAGTGAGTCACAAATTTTCTAACTCTAAATATAATTCTCCAATCCTTGATGGAAATTATATCACAAAATTAATTTTGTGACGCACTTTATTTCTGTAACAAATTTAATCAATGACAAAGCATATACTAACAGATTTGTGAAATAAATCCATCATAGAATGATAGATTCAATTAAATTTGTGGCGGACTTCCATTAGTATATGCTTTGTCAGTATTAGTTTCGTGACAAAAATAAAATAAGTAACATAACTAATTTTACGATGGAATTTCCATCACGAATCGAAGAATCACATTTAAAGTTATAAAATTTGTAATAGATTTTTCGTATTCATATACACTCTTCATATCCACGACAAGTATTATAGCTAATATATATATATATATATATATATATTCTTATTTTTTTAAAATTCATTAGTAATCCATTAATAAATAATCCATCACAATTGTTTTGACCCGCGGCGGAATCCTTTTTATCACAAAATTTTCGTTAGTGAATAAGTATTTTTTTTGTAATGAAGCACAATTTTCGTTATCATGTATTACGATTGTGAAAATTACCATCGTGACAGAATAAACTTTTTGCTTTAACATATTGTGACTAACTTTCATTTTTCCTGTGGTGCATGTGGAAATAGATTACTTACTAGAGCCTCACCTTAATTTGAAGAAGATGTTGCTACTTTTATTAAATTATCAATTAGCTTGAATTTGTTATTGATTCTTTTATAAATGAATCTATTGCTTTTATTTCTTTAACTCTTAGAAAAAGACTTTATTATTGAAAGCAACCATTTTTACCCGAAAACATCATTTATCCTAAAAATATTAATTAACTTTCAACTACTCTTAAGGATATATAAAACTTTAATATTTTACCCTCATTTAAAACTTGGCATTGAGTAAAAGTAGGGCTATATAAATGAAAATAGACAACGAGACTGAAACTACAACATATCTCTTCATATTTAACTTCAAAAAGAAATGAATTCGACGGTCCTAAGGAGTTTTCTTTCTTTACTTCCTCTTTTATTTTTTTTAATGTACATGTTAGCATTTGCTAGGTTTTCCCCAGAGGCCACAGCTTCGCAGTACTTCGTATATATAACTGTTGCAGTTTAGGGGAATCTTAAGAGGGAGATTTTGCTGTGGTAGAAAAATATGTCCATCATGAGACAGCCACAAGTGTGATGCTTTTATTCCAAGCTTAAGTGCATCCATCTGTGGTAGATATAACGTTCAATGGTTCATCCATCTGATGTCGCTAGATATTTTACTCATATACATTTCTTAATAACTTCTAAAGATATTAAAATATTATAAATTATTATAAAAATAGAGTTATCGTCGACTTCGTCCATTCCTAATAAAATACATATCTTTTAAAATAATAATTATATCCATGATTAAAAAAATAAATAAAATAACAAATAAAATTCGTGTTCTGTTAATTACTCTTGAAATTAAATTTATGAAAATTTTAATAAAAGCATCCTAGCCTTTTCATTGAAAGCCAAGCACTCTAGTTGTACGAAAGTTCATAAATTTTTAATAATATTTTATTAAAAAATTCATTTTATTTTTAATTTATATCACATATATATTCTAAGATTTCGTCAAAATTAAATTCCTAAACTCATATTCTATGTGCAATACTTACACTATAGAACCAAAGGCCACTTGATGCACAAAGAAAGAAAGAGAGTGTGTGTGTGAAAGAAAAAGGAAAAAAGTTAAAAGAATTTGCTAAGTTATAATGATAAAAAGAATAGTTTTGAAAAAGATTTGTGCCTATACTTTTGCATAATTGTATTATAACATAGTTGATGAGATATAAAATGTATATATATTTATTTGAATAATATTAAAGCTACATATTTAATTATATACTTGTATCATAGTCCAAAAAATCTATATGTTTAATTTTACAATTTTCTACAAATTAAAGGATAATATGGTCATTCAAGAAAATTCATTTGATTTTTATTATTTATTACTAATTATATATCAATCATGAAATTAAAATCAAATAAGGAATGACTATTTTAATCCTTCCTCATTCCTTGTAATGTGCATGATAAATTATACTAACACCATTTATTTGTTTATTTTATATCATTCCCAACTAATAATTATATTCTTGCATACCAATTTCACCCCCTTTAAACTTAGAAATAAGGTGGTTATTCCAAAGCAATCACGTATTTATTGAAAAATAATTTTATGCATTTAATAATAATTTATTTATAATATAGAAAATAAAATTCCAATTAAATATTATAAAACAAGTTGAGACATTTCTTGGGGAACTGTGAAGCAGTTTTTCGTGGAATACCATATACGAGAAACAAAGAAATCACTTTTCTGAGCACGTTAGAGTCACAAATTTTAAAATCTATAAAGTTTGCTAATTAATTCAATGTAATTATTTCTTTTTTAAATAATTTATTTTAAATACAAATTTATTTTTACTCATCAATTATTAAAATTTTGAAAATAAAAAATAAAATCAAATGGGCCCTAGGCCCCTCCTCCGAGGAAAAAAAGGGGAGAAAAGAGTGGGGAAAAAATATCATCTTGTTTGCACCAAAAAACAAATAAAGAAAAAGAATTATAGGAAGCGACCACATTTAATGGGGTGGAAAGGGGGAATATCAGCTTTTCAGGGCGAGAGGCAAAGCTAAGACACGCTCTGCAGCCTACTATCCCATATAAAATATGTATGTGTATGCATGCGTGCCGGTGTTATGTCATAATATTTAGAAAAAAAAAATTAATAATTTCATGATCACAACTTTGTTACTGTACAAAAAATTATAATATTAGTGATAAAATAATAAATAATAAAAAACAATAACTAATGATATATATTAACTAAAGACCAAAAATTTTTATTTTGTTACTAATGTGAAAATAATTTTTATTTTGTCACAATATATTTTAATGGTGACAAAACTAATGTTTTAAAAAGTCACTATTAACAATTAGTGACACAATTAATAGCTTAGTGAAAATTTTTATTGTCACTATATTATGACAATATTTTCATTATTATTAAATTATTATTATTATTATTATTATTATTATTATTATTATATGTGTGTTACTAATTGTTAATAGCAGCAACAAATACTATAATTTATATATAAAAATCACCAAGTTAAATGAGAAATCTTTTGTCACTTAATATATACAATTAGTGATAATTTTTATATTATTATTTTCTTTTTGTCATTAATTTATTTTGTTTTATAGTATTACTATTATTATTATTATTATTATTATTATTATTATTATTTCCAAAGGAACGCATTGAACTATATACACGAATTTATTCCTCCTGCTGCTGCTGCTATTATTATTATTAGTAGTAGTATTTGTGAATGAATACATAATACTCCATGCTGTGTGTGTAATACTTTGGGAGGAGGGAATTGGTTTTCCGGGGGGGTGGGGTTGGGTGTTGTAGAGAGACAAATGAGAATTGAGTCAAATGTAGAATGTTGCAGGGAGGGTGGGGGGCACATGCCTGTAAAACAGAATGTCTTAACAAGACCACATCTCTCTGTTCTCTCTGTTCAATTTCCTGGGTTTTGAGGAAACACAATCATGCTCAATGCTCAATGCTCGTCCATGCCAATAACTCATACCTTCCATTCATTTCTTTATAATTGTCCATTAATTGTTCACTTAATACTATTAATCTATAATTCCCTCATTATTTCTTTATCTCATCATCACACCAACCTACGACTTATTTCCAGCTATTTTCTCCCTTCCACCTCCTTTAAATATTAATTCATTTCTCTTCATTGAAAATTTTTCTACTAATTAAAATATCTATTAATGTTGTGCTTGTGTCACACAAAATAATAATTCCCACTTTCTTAATTTGTCTATATCTTATAATTTCACCTTTAATTCTTAGTAGAGTTACGTATTAGCTAGCTCAAAAAACATTAAATCTTATAATGTATACGTCATTGGTCCAATAATATAAGTTTTACATATTAAGTATAAAATTTGAACTTCGAATCTAACAAACTTTCAATACCTGTATATATTAATAAAAAGAAAAAATGTAAAGAGAAAAAATTTAAATTTATATTTAAATTAATTATTCTATCAGTCTCATGTTGATTTTTCATTCTAAATTGGCTCTATATTTTTACAGTAGTCTTGAGAACGTGTAAGTTTTAGTTATTTTTATAATGTGATATCTAATTGCAAATAAGTAATGGTGCCGCATTATTAAAAAAAAAATTAAGCGAGAAACCACTTTTTGAAAAAAGGCTTTCATTTTAGGAAATTAATTAGATATGTCAAAAATATAAATGTTCAACTTGACACCAAAAAATAATAAATTATAATGCGCTTACATTCTAAACAATTTAGACATATGAATATGATTAGACATACAAGTTCAATACAACATTTGATCGTGTTAGATATTAAACAAAAAGTTAAAAATATATATATATGTCCCAATAGTAAACAGATAGACCGAAGATGTGTTCAATACATGTCCAATTAATTTTTGTAGGAGCTTTTCCTATAATTTGAAAAGTTGGGTCTTTAGGCTCATGACTTTAACATGTAATACATTAGTTTCTAATATATATACCCAGAATATCCACGTCGACAGAAAGAATCCAACACACAAACTTGTGAAAGTATAAAAGTGTTTTAATTACAAATTAAAATGAGTCTTTAAAGCTTTAAAGCTTTGAGTACTTAGTAAATTCCTAATTTGCATGTCAATAAAATGTTCATTTCCAAAAATAAGGAAAAAAAAGAAAAGAAAACGTATATACATGTGTGCATATATACACGCACACACATATTATCTATGCAATAAAAAAAGCATGTAAACCGTGAGATAGTTCCAGTAATTTCCATTTTCCGTAAGCGTTCAATTTTTTTTTTAAATATGCAGCTAAAGAGAATCTTTGTCCGTGGCTTAAATTATGTACGCTTATCACAAATTTATTGTTCTCATTTTCTTTTTGGAATATCCCAAAAATAGGATTTTATTATTAAATATTTTTTTTGTTTCAATTAGAATAATTACTTTTCACCAGTAGTACCATTAAGGAAAATATTAGAAGTATACAAAATTTATATAATTGCAACTCTCATTAACACCTCTATATCAGGTCAAGCTGGACCCAATTCAAAACCTTTGGGTTGAGAAAATATTATTATTTTGTCTCCAATTAAAAGCCATATTATTGAACAGCATTACTGGTAATCAAACTCATGAACGCACCAAACACATTTATAATAATGTTATACTCAAATTCACTTCTAGAAATTAATGGATTTTGTTTTGAAAATGTAAAATCAATAAAACATTTCAAAAGCAAGTTTATGTAGTTAAGTAAATATAAATGAAGACAAATTTATAGCAGCCTTAATTATGGTTTTAGCATTTCCAGATAAAAGGTAAAAGAGAATTGATGAATACCTAGTATCCAATGCCCCTAAAGAAGCTAAAAAGGACCTTTTTGTGATATCTGAAAAAGAGAGCAGCTTATATTGTAATTTTAGATTCTTGGAACATGCCCTAAAGTTGTTAGTTGGGAAAACTTAACCTCCATTACAAAACAAGTTGGAACATGTATTCTATCTTACTACTAAAGTCAAGAAGCAAAAAGATTTAATAAAATTTCTAAGTGAAAAAATGTATGTTACTGTTGGTCCTATATATGTGGCTCATATATATTATGTATAGTATTATAAAATAACATGTAACTGACTGACCACCATCTATCTACCACACCTGCAACTATTTCATTCCCCCCCTCCTCCACCCCACCCCCACAAGCTTCCAAACAAAGAGAATTAATGGAAAGTGAGATTTGTAAGTTTTATTCTCTAGCTAGCCATTGTCCACTGATTTTCTCCTCCACCATATAAAACACCAAAAATAATTAATACCACTACATACTTATCTGGTCAATGGGTATCTATATCCTGGTTGATTCCCTAGTACCAGCAGCAGCAGCAGCATGTAAAACATGTTCATGGCACCATTAACAGATCTCTCTTTCCAAATTAACAAGTTGAGAAAAACACTACCAATAATATTTCATCTTCTGATCATCATTCATGGAGATCAAAAATATTGAAAGATCTCATCTGCTGGAGGTAATTGGGGTTTTTGGGTTTCTGGGGCTGTCGAGATGACCATGTTTTCCGCTGATAACCGGCAGTTCTACGGTGGTTATGCATACGGTGGTGGTGGCTGCGCTGACGAGGGTTTTAGTGTTATGAGCCAGTTACAGGGTTATGGTTTTTCTAGTAGTACTGGTGACGCTTGCATAGGATCTGATCTAGTTATTGGTCCATTAATGGCGGAAGACGAGTCAAGAACCGAGAGTAGTCTTAACGAATCAAGCTCAAAAGATGCTCCTCATGATCAAGAAACGGATGAAGGTTGGCTACAACTCAGTATTGGCGGCCATAGCCATCAAACCCCTGATCAAAACTCGCGAAAAAACAGTTCTTCAAACTTAATCGAGCTCGAGCTTATGCCTAGCAGTAGCAACAACACTAGTAGTCATTCACAAATCAGGCCCACCAATCCCACGCCCGAATTTCGAGCCCCCAGGCCAGTCGTCAATTTCGCAGGCTCGGCAAGTTTTAGTCCATCAATCTTCTTGCAACAATATCCAGGAACTAGTTCTTCGACTTTCCCCCCACATCAAGAAATTAACTGGGCGCTTAGGCCTATCCCGATTAGTATAGCAGCAGCACCCTCTTCCAGCTCTTCTAATTTGTCTTCATCCTCATCTTCATTTTCGTCTCCATCTTCTTTAATGGCGTCGGCTTCTTACTTTCCGAGACCATTTCAACTCTACGCCGGAGTGGATATGGCGGCGCCGGGGCAGGGCGTGGATTTCAGAGTCATTCAGCCTCCGAGGAGACCACATTCTGGAATATGGTTTATGCTACAAGCATCACAAAATCAGTAAGTATTAACATATTCGTCTATCCAAAATTAAAAACTAAAGAACAAGTATATAATCATCAATATTTGTTCTTGGTTTAATTTGGTTTGGAGCACTCGATTTCTCCTTTATTATTATAATTTTTTTTTTGTGTCCCTACCTCGGAGCTTTATTTTTCGAAGACATCATCATGTGTAATGGGCTGGATTTCGTTTTATCGTTGCAGAGAAAAAGAGCCATTTTTGCCGCAGATATCCAAGAGCTACTTGAGAATCAAGTAATTTATACTTGCTTCTTCTTCTTCTTCTTCTTCTTCTTCTTCTTCTTCTTCTTCTTCTTGATTTAGTTTTCAAATAATTTTACTTCCAATTAGTTTCACATAGCAACATTCCCCTTGTGTTAATTTTTGAATCAAACTAAGCATTTCGTATCTGTCTGATCATTGCAATTTGTTTTGTTATTTATATAGGGATGGCAGGATGACAATTCGGCTGGTTATAAAGTACCTGGCTAACAAACTTCGACTGGAAAATGAATCAGAGGTACAAAAATACGCATATCACATTTTCATCTCTTATATAATTTGCTCCTCTTCTACTTTTCCAATTTGATCAAATGCTAGGTGAGTTAATTATTTTTCAGTCATGATCTCTCTATGCTTTAATTTCTGGCACTGCTTGTTTTTCCGCAATATGAATAAGATTGAGATTTAATTTCTTGTTTCAAACTTAGAATTAGAACCCAGATTGAATCCCATATTTGGAGAAATTCAATGGGGTTGGTGTAGCTGGGAAACGTGATGTGAACAGCAGAACCATAAGGGCCTTTTGTTCTAATTAAGAATATTTTAAAAAACAAACTTGAGATAACATCATAAGTAGGTATGTTGTACATTTCTAGGTAGCCATCTTAAGTCTCTTTTTCATTCTATTAGCTTAATCTCTTAATTTATGTTGCCTGATTTGGGTCTGTCAATTGCTAATATTCCCTTTAACGATGCGTTTATAGTTAGTTATTAGTTGGAAGGAAAGGATATAAGGTTTAGGGTTGAAGTGACGAAACGTAGAAGAAAACTACATGTCACCTTATGCGAACTCCATAACCCAAAACAAAATGGCTCCACTATATTTGCTTCTTCCAAATTCATCTCTTTTCAAGAAAGTGATGGCTCATTTATCTCTCCGTTAATTCCGTTGGGATTTTCTAGAATACAAGACTATATATATGTATGTATATATTGCAATTTGAAAATAGTCTCCCATTTTATGTGTGTGTGTGTACTGGAGTTGATTTTTGATGTTAACCAATTCAATTCATATATTCACAGCATAAGGAGTTTGTGGAGATTAGAGCTTAAATTGATGAAATTCCCGAGGAATTATATATAGAAATCAATCTTTACAATTAATAATTTATTTATAACTTAATAAATTTCAAAAGGGCCTTTTACGTACTTCATATTTATATGTGGACTTAATTGTCTTAATATATGTATGTAGCTTACGAATATTGTTTCTTATACCTACGAAAAGATTAAAGTACTGTACGAGTTCTCATCGATCCTATAATCATTTGTATTTTGTTCTCCAACAAATGAATATATATATATATATATGTATATATTACTAATTTTTACAAATAGATTTGCTTCAAATACACTTATAGCTAATACTCTATCTACTAGTTTTATGAGCCTAACAAAAGCTCTTTGATTAGAAATATTTAGATTTACAAGAAAAAGTTATATATCTAGATAAAAATAAAAGCTTTTTGGAAGCAAATTTAGCAGTATGTATTATGCAGCAGATACTTTCTAGAGTAGGTATAAATTGCGGTTTTCTTGTTCTTGTGTTAATTTTAAATTCAAACCTCAATTCCAGTGCCGTAAGCTATTCTCACAATTTCCTTTTGAGTAAATTAACCTATCATTAATCCTCTGGAAACCGCCTATCAATTTCGAAAGAAAGGGTGTGTGAGTATGAAATTGTAGCAAAAATAAAGAAAGTCATGCAAATATTGTTCTTTAATTCAATATCTTTTCGTTAGCTAATTATATATGTTGTTTTTTTAAGGTGTAAAAGTGTCCTAAATAGCCAAAAGCATGTACATATGTAATTTAGGTAGTGAGGAAAGTTGTTGGTCATGCATAATTTCCCCAAACTATATATAATTTTATAACCAATATGTGTTTTAGCATGAATAAGTGACCAAAAAGTATTGCTAGAAAAAAAAATATATCCATGTTATTATGTTAGTATTCTTCTTTTCAAGTTTTCATGGTTTCTGATGAGAATTTTATAGGGTAAGATCTTATTAATAGTATTCCAAAAATAAAAATAAAAAATATTGAAAACTGTATTTTGAGTAAACTAGTTAATATTTCTCTATTCATATTTAAATGTCTACTCTCCTTCCTAATTAAGCTATCAACTAAAGCAATATATTAGTATTTTAATAAATTTGATCCTATAATTCTTTTTGCAATTGCAATGTTTATATGTTGTTTGATACAAGTAAATAAACACATATATATATATATATATATGAATATGATGAACTATCCAGTGTTTCATTTTAAATAATAAAAATGAAATAATTGGTCAGCACACTATCCTTAACACTATATTCTCCATGGAGATAGTACATGTTAGATGTTTAGGCTAGCTAGGTAGCAACTATATTGGAATAGTCATTACTTTAGCAGTTATACTAATGCACAATGTGGATTTGGAGTTAACATGTGACTTAGCTAATTTAAGAAAGTAGTGTTTCTAGGCTAAAATATTTCCTGAATTTTCATATTTGTTTGAAGCAGGTAACTAAAAACATAATTTACATTTATTACTAAAATTTCATACATAAACTATCACTAATTAGATGACACTTTTTAAATAAATACATACGTACATACATACATATATGTATATATATTTTATCGGCACAAAATATTTAAATATATGTAGTTTCAAAAAATTCAGGAAGATCAAAGTTTAGTGTAGTATTGAGAGAGATGCATCTCGTTCGATAACAAATATTTCGATTGCAAATTAAAAAGTTACATGTCTTCTATTTTACTTTTGGTTTATGTTCCAGATATAAAACCCATACCTACCTAGCTATTTTCTTGTATTAGTAAGTAATACAAGAATGTTTTATGAACAAAAAAAAAGGAAAAAAGACTAGTTCTTCATGAAAAAAATTGAATGTTCTACTAATTCTTCATGCATGTTGCGTGGCAGTATAAAATAATGTTGCAAAACTTTAGTCCTCCAATTAATGAATTAAAAAAATTCCATTTTCTCTCATAATAGTTGTCTAAATTATACTTTATTATTCCCAAAGATGTGCCTTCCTAAGCTGAAATTAAGAAACAAATTAAATTAGTTGGAAACTCGTTATCTGCCTGCAACAATTCCTAACATTGTGTGCAACTACAACATTCCATTAATTTGTTTCTTATTAACCCAAAGTTCATAACCTTTCTCAGAGTATCTTATATATTATTAGCAATTAATTAGGTCAACATCTTTTTATGATTAGGATGCGTATAATTAACCTACCCTCAATTGCAAATCATATAATTTCCTATCTTAAAGTAAGGAAATGGGATTAAGAAAACGTCTTATTCTAGCATTATGAAATCATGTAAAACAGCTACATTTGACCACCAAAATTCGTTTAGATAAAAAATACATTGAGTTGTAATATACGTGCCGTTCTTAAATACAATGCAGAATTAATTATTTAAACTAATATGATATTTGACATGTTCGTTATAGAATTATTCAATCAATCTAATTACAATGTATGACACCAAACATTCTTCTGTGATACCATGCAAATAATTTGTTCCTCAAGTCAACCTTCCAATGTGCTAATTAATTAATTTTTCTAATTTGGATAATTGTATAGGTATTCTTAATTAATTAATTTAACTAAGCCGTGCCTAAAAGTATAGCATGGCTAGCTGACTTTAGTATTATATAAAAGAGCAAGAAAAAAACAAAAATGACGTCCAATTTTGGCCCGGAATGTTAAACTCTTTTTAACACGTATGGCATGCAACTTAGTGGCCAATCATTGAGATTATAAGTGGGTAGGGATATAAAATACCACCACACTTGGGAATCTGCATGTAAATCAAGATTAGGAATTAAT
>JACGDI010003958.1:368291-393782 GCA_014898725.1 Jacaranda copaia | reverse complement strand
CCCCCCCCCCCCTCCACCAATGGTTTAATTCTTCATAGACCCATTAGTATATGCCTCATTATTGATTTTTGTGATGAAAATAAATGCATCGCAAAATTAATAATATTGTGATGGAATT
This sequence comes from Jacaranda copaia, assembly GCA_014898725.1. NCBI lineage: Eukaryota > Viridiplantae > Streptophyta > Magnoliopsida > Lamiales > Bignoniaceae > Jacaranda > Jacaranda copaia. The sequence goes on along the minus strand of JACGDI010003958.1, from coordinate 393,664 downwards.
TTCCTCACAAATTAAAAAAATTGTTTCAAAACAAAATACATTAAAGATTATGAAATTTGTGACACACTATTCTTGTGATGGACTTTTTCATCACTAAGTTGGTCACTAAATTGAAAAAATAAAAATATTTGGGACAACCTCAATATAAAATCCATCACTTGGCATTAAACCAATAAAGCAATTTCTTATTAGTAACCAACTAAAATCTTAATTTTGTCACAATGAAATGCAACTCACATCATAAATTATGAAAAACTTAAATAATAAAATTAGAAAAATACGATCTCATATCTTATTAATATCTAAATGCAACTTAAATCATGTCCACAAAATATTAAAATACAACTAACATCACCCCCCAACATATGATGCCATAGCAAAGTCCATTTAGCAAATGAAAATTTACAGAAAAGAAACCAATCTATAATATTCAAAACTCAACATCCTTAATGATCAATATGTAGTATCCAAGATCACAGTATCCAATTGAATCTATTTGATGAAAGATGGTCACAAAAAGGGAATACTAGCTAATCTTGGTTATCTTTCTCTCTTTCCCCATCGATAGAGCTATGTGGTTCATTGTTTTAATTTTAATTCACTACATTCTTTAAATCTCCAAGTCTTATATTTGACAAAAAATCACAAATACTAGCTTGAATTAGATTTGGGATTTCCTTCTTTTTGGCATCCAGTTCAAACTGAGCTAATGCTAAATCTAATTGAGATATGACCAAATCAAACTGATCATCTTGCAGTTGTTGGAGTTGTTTTTCTTCCCTTTGCATCGCATCTTCCAATGGTTTAGTTCCATCCTCAACCAACTTTCTAGCATCCTCAACTATCTTTCTAGCCTCTTCTGCTTCATTTTTCAACTCATCACTTGCAAAATTTATGGTTTGTGGTTGAATTATTCCCTTGTCTTTGGTGCAAAAAATGAAGTACCAAGAATTTCAATAGTATGTTGGCAAGTGCCAAACCCATATAATAGACCCTTTGATGGTTCACATGCGACCTTGATCTATTTCTCAGCATCAAGCATGGGATGCTATAATAAATTCAAATCATATTCTCCAATCATATCTTTACTATATACCTCCCAAAAAAATAATAAAATGTAATGAATGAGTGCACTATCAAATTTAGGAAAAGGAGTTCAAATCAAAGCAAGAAACTAAGCAAAATCTTACAAGCAAAATCTTATCTATGCCAATTATTCATTTCTTAAAAGTTCACAAACTTACCAAACAAAAAAATCCAACTATTCCCTAAAATACTGGCCTTTAAAAGAGTGAATTAGACTAAATAAAGATGGAATTTGGAGCCATAAGAAAGATAAGTGTAAATGTCTTGCATTTTCAATCTATAGGTAGAGCAATATGAAAGCTAAGTGTAATATTGCAATATAGATGAATTTTGTAATACAAATAACATAGAATGAGCTTTGTGCATAAAACTATTCATCTCAAAGTACAAAATTCAAGCATTGACCTTAGATAAATCCTACATAGGATGTCTTTTTCTACAATGTAGTCTTGCATCCATAGATTATCCCACAAGATATCTCTCTCACAAAGTAGTTTATAAATTTGAATTAGATCCCATCAATATAAATTTCTTTTAGTATAATTTCCACCAGATGCAGATCCTAATACTAACAACTGAAGCTAACACACTGCTCCAAGGTGAATAGAGAACTGTTTCTAGTTTGGAGGGTTTTTGACATGAAATTGTATGTCGAAATTAATTATAATCATGTCAAGATTTTGCTAGAAGATCAAAAATGGCTATTTTCACTAGGCATTACTCCTACTCTGTGTACTAAAACTCTAGCTCTAGAGGTAGTATTCTATTAAGACCATCTAGGTGTACCTATAACCCATGAATACTGAACTTGAAATAATTTAACCATAAATTGGCCTCATTTTTCCATTTAACCATTAGGTTTCTGTCATCATTCTTTTACTATACATTCTAGTCAAGAATTTTATATTGACAGTTATAAATATTTCTACATTGCGCAGCCTTCTTTTCAAATTCCAATGGAACACTTCAATGCATATAATTGTTCTCTCTTAATAAAAATATTTATTTCCTAAAAAGTAGAAGTAGTGAGACCTCCATTTACTAAAGTAAAATACAATTAATGCTTAAATCGTTTCACTTCAATAACAACTTTCCAAGCAACTTGTGAAAATTGACAAATGGCCTATTTTATTAACAACACCACCATCATCATTCCTTGGTTCTCTATTTAGTTTGTTTCTATATACAACTCAAAATATAGAGAACAAAATTATTGAAATTTCCTTGATAATGTAGGCCTTAACAATTGAGCTCTCGAGACAAGCTTGATTTTTCACTTTCTTTTTCAGTCGGTGCACAAATCTATGCAAAATAAAATACAAAAAAATAGAATAAATATAGGGACATTCAATTAGATGAATATTACATCAATTTTCAAGAAAGTATCTTTCAAAGGGATAAGTCCATCTATATCATACAGGACTTCCAACTTTAGTTTCATGAGCAAGGTATATGGGCAAGTCTTCATTCAATCGAAGAAACTTGGAGGAAAGATCTTCTCAAACTTGCATAAAGTCTCAACAATGTCATTTTCAAAATTTTTGACATATTAGAGTGCAACACAGTAGAACAAATGCCCCTAAAAGACATGCTGAGCATAGATAATGATTCCCAAATTGGTTTAAGCAACAAAGCTCAAAATACAATTAGTAACAATCTCTACATGAATACATGACAATTATGACTCTTCATTCCAAAGAATTTGCACTTATTCTTATTCATACATCAAGCTATGTGCTATGCATATCCGTCAAGCAATTTTAATTGATTAATCTAGCTATGCACTTCTTTTCTTCATTCTTTACTTAAAGTGTAAGAAGCTTTTGGTTTCCACAAATTTTCATTTGCATTATCCTTATTTTTTTCTTGCACATCAAAAAATACAATGTTAAAGATATTCTCAAACACATTCTTTTCAATATTCATCACATTCAAATTGTGGCAGATAAAATTGGTATGCCAGTATGCTCCCATAATATACTTTTTTTTATTCCAATTAGGTGATTTCCATGTCCATGTATTTTTTGACTTCTACTTTATGTCCCAAATGTGATACTGGAAAGTTGATCTACTTGCATCTTTATTTCCCAACTAGATATGCGTGGAGGGTTTTCATCTAGTTCAATTCTATTCACATAAAATTTATTCTTTTGCTTTCTGAATTGGTGATCATGAGGTAAAAATTGATGATGGGAATTAAACTAACATGTCTTTCCTACATGATCAAGATAAAATGCATTTGTGCATTCCTACAATATGGGCATGCCGGTACACTATTAATGCTCCAACCAAATAATATATCATTTGCAGAAAAATCACTAATTATGTGCAAAAGTGCTGCTAGCATCTAAAAATTTTGTTTAGTGAATGCATCAAAAGTTTGGATACTAGCTTCCCATAATTCTTTCAATTTATCAATAAAAGGTTGTAAAAAGACATCTAAATTTTTGCTCAAGATTTTTGATCTAGGAACTACCATATTCAACAACATATGCTGATCTTTCATGCACATTACGTGGCTCAAAAGCAAACATCAAGTAATTGCTGTCAAAATGTTTCCATACTTTAGCATGTGTAGGGTGCGCAATGCTTTTGTCATTTGTGTAGCAATTATTCTAATGTTAGGTTATTTCTTTAGTTGTTTCTCTCACCATGTAAACTCTTCACAATCTAGGAGTTAATGGCAACTAGTGCAAGACTTGATAAGGTATATCTTTCCTTGAATACAGGTTACGTGGCTTGCATTGAGGATAATGGCATGTTTTTCATTATGTAGGCATCTCATTCTCTTTGGAGTATGGCATACAACTATTCATACATGCATGAATCTTCACATATTGAAGATCAAGTTTTGCCAAATGCTTTTTTGTTTGGCGGAAGTTATCGAGTAAATTTTGTCCTTCTGGCACCATATTCTTAATTGCAGTTATTAGCTGATCATAACAAACCTTGGGCAAGTTGAACTCTGCTTAGGGATGGCACCCGAGTAGGGATGGGGTGGGAAGTTACTCCCTTGTCCCTATTCGTAAACTCCACCTTGTCCTCTATCCTCGTCTCCCATCCCAATCATGGGAAAATTTTACCCTTATCCTTGTTCCTCAAATTACCATGGGAATTCGCAAGGATCCTCAAATTGGCATATATGACCAATTTATCCCAAATTAATGGCTATAGGTTAGCAATAGGAATTAAAATTTAGGTATAAAAGTTAGATTTTAATTTTTTTATTATTTATATTTATAATTTATTGATTCTTATAATTTAGATGAAATTACTAAAATAATCAAAAAATATTCGTTATATATAAAAATATAATTAAGGGCATTACAGTTATTTGATAAGGACGAGAACCCCGTAGGGCAGAGTGCATCATCCATGTCCCAATCCTTGAATTAGTTTCAGTGGTATTTTCATTCCTATCTCAATCCCTGTGGGTAAATATTTCTTGAATTTTGGGATTTGAATTCGAGGATCCTCGCAGGAACCCCAAAGCTAGGGATTATTTTTCCATCCATAACTCTATCTTTATATTTAGTAGTTAAGCATTGTTGAGGGTTTTGTGTGTTTCCTACAACCATCCATAATAGGCTCATTTGCATCTCTTAGCAAATCATAAAACTTTTTGGCATCAATATTTGGCATTTCCTCATTAGTCTCCAAGTTACTAGCAAGATTAAAGTTGGGCTACCAATTAAAATCAAGACTAGCAATATCAAGCACCATTCTTCTAATATGAGAATCATCAATTTGTATATCTCTTGAAGACTCTTATACATTTGAGGCTTGTCTATTCATAAATTCTTTATGGCCGATTCATTTTGTGTAACCGATGGTGGTTTTTTTTACAATATATGAATATTCACATTTTCTTGAGTGTTGAACCTTTTGTTGTCATATTTTGAACAAATGAACTTTATTAAGTTGTTGGAAACAAACTACAATTGAGAAGAGGCAAAATCTAAGAACTTATCAACCCGTTCCACAAATTCACACCTAATGTATCCCTCTTCATCCCTTCTGTGCCACATCTAGCTATGATCATTATCCATGAGTTTTGGAAAATGAAAGGTTTATTAGTACAATAAAAGAGAATTTGACAATTATGTTTATTCTTTTTGTTCATTTGACACTATCCATGAAAGTGTTTATTAGTACAAAATGAAAGTGCTTATTAGTGCAAAATGAAATTATTTATTAGTAAACTATGGTTTTAAGTACGGGTAGACTTTAATTAGGTCTCAGGTACACATCCCAAAACAGGGGTTCACAAATGGCGTATATTATGAGAAACACTTGTTGGTGCTAACTTCAGAATGCTTGGGAAGTATTTGTAAATCCCACAATCTGAAATCTCTACACAGGTAGATTATGTGTGTTTTTCTTTGTCTTGGTAGTAATCAATGTGTTCTTGAAGTAACTTTAATCCTATATTAGCTTTCATAAGTCGATAACGAAGAAAATATTTAAGGACAAGATCAATCAAGAACTTGACTACCTTCCAAACTTGATAAAACTTCATAACATAGACAGTTCAATATATTTGCACATCTTGATATTCAAGACACGTTTATTCTATTTCATAGTGAAATCAAATTCTATTTGTGTAAGATCATTGACATGAAAAAAGGTAATATGATGAAAAGTTACCATAATAAAACGTGTAGCATAATCAAAAATTCATTTTCCTTGAAGTTAGTAACTTAACACAAAGCCAAAAGACAAATGTAGACTAGAAGTCCTACTTATATACCATGTTCATATCACATAAATCAATCCCTACTGAATGGCATAATATAGCTATATATAGAAAGCAAAAGTTTTACATGTGGAGTTAAAGACATGGCATATTGATAAAGCATTGATATGCAAGATACAGTAATAAACAAGTTTGTTTGAGGTAGCTATATTTTATTACTACAAGAATATAGAGTTGTATGTCATTTAAGGACATCTAATTATGGGATTTTCTTGTGGCAGTTACAATAGTTGATTTCTAATAGTAAAGATTTAGAGTTTCTTGGCAATTATTATGTATATACATATATTAAGTAATATATATTACTTAAGTAATTATCAAATCTTTGACATAGAAAATCTTTAGCTGCCTTGGTCATTATGCAGTTTTATTGATATAAATCATATAAGAAAACTTGATACTTAAAAAGAAAACATAATTATGTCATTTGATCTTTGAAAATCTAGTTAATTTGTTCATTCTATTTTGTGGCTTCTTTAGTGGAAAGGGAAAGAATTTTCTTCTCCTTTCAAAAAAGGGGAAATGCTGATGGTTATCTATATGTGAAGTTGGTCGAGGTTGATTTTCTTCTCACCGTCTCTAACAGATCCTTTTCTTGAATGGTTTCTTTGCAGCTTAACTATATCCACCAAAAAGTATATGTTTTAGGTCTTTTTCCTAAGGGAAATCAGTTAAGAATAAAAAAAAAAAAACTTTTGTCTTTCCAAAAACTAATGAACAGAGCTAATTTCAAGATCTTTGAGCTAAAAGAAAGAGTAAATGCATTTAAGAATTAATCTCTACCTCTACGTATCATTTTCTATTGATAGTACAATAAGCTTATTTATTACTCCAACAAATTTAAAGTAAATTGGCAAAAGATAATAAAATTGAAAAACAAAATTATGATAATTCTTGAATTTGGGTTGATATCTTTCTCTATAAGACAAAGAGAGCTCTCATGTCCAGAATTAGCACTATATAGTAAGGTTAGAACTAAAAGATAAGTTAATAGTTAGGTAGAGGAAAGTAGTAACACCAACTAAGAATACTAAGAATTTCAATCTAAGTACTAAAATTGTCTTGTCCATTTTGGGTATCTGGTGCATTTTTTTCATGAAAGGGGTGAAAGTGATTCCCAAATTGATCAAAAATTATTAGTAGGTTTAGCATAAACAAGACACATGCCAAATAGTGTTGATAGCAAAGACATGATTAATGATATTTCCAATTTTTGCCAAGTAGAAGTTATATTATATAGGAAAGCTAAAGAACGTATATGCCAATGCAACCATTGACATCTAAGATGTTAATTATATTTGAACAGAACCTCGAAAGGGCCTCTAAGCTCTTATCTATTACAACTATTCCAAAATTACTACAGTATGAAAGGTGGCAAATATAATGTTGTAAGTGAATACATCATTATGAAAACTAGGTCAATTGAGATCTCCGAAGACATTGTTAAGTACAATTTATGGCTTCGTCTGTCCAAAGACCAAACTTTTGCACATCAAATATGGCTAGTTAGCTTAACATGCAATTGATAACATTGGAACTACTACAAGTGCATTAAACATTGCTAAGTTCATTATCTAAATATTGTACATCAGAAATTCAAGAGACTTGTAGCCTTTTCAGCAATAGCTATGACTCTTCGATTGATGACTTGCACACACCTATTCATAGCACAAAGTACAAAGGTATTTTAGAATATTACTCCTTTTGATCTAAACAATAACACGACAGCTAATGATATATTACGTAATAGTCCATATTCAAAAAAATCAAGTTCTGCACTTAGCTATACAAAAACTCCATCATCAGACAAATTCAATGACTAGAAAGTTAACTATTTGTGTGGATAATGTGACTATTGTCATACTTGAGCACTATATAGATCTACAAGTTGAAGATGGGTCAAAAGTGATATTTTTTTATAAGATGTATCTGTAAAATTGTATAAAAGAAGAAAGAAAATATTGAGCATTTTCTCTAGATGATTGAAATTTGAATCTAACAAAAAATTTATCGTCATGCAATAGATGACTTTAAACCAACACGACAACACCAAGTTATAAAATCTGATTTTTTGCTACAACAAGATCACTCACCCACTCACCAATTAAGAGATCATTCAATATGTATAAAGATCCTAACTCTCAGTTATTTCAACATGAGTTTTCTTGCTATTTGATTCAATAATAAACTGACATGTATAAATTGTCAATTTGAACTACCATTCTTCTAAAGCATGTCATAATTAAACTTAGAATTTTAGCTGTAGCATCATATTCAATTAGCAGAAGCGTAAAATCCAAAAATTATATTGGGAAACAAATATTATAGTCAATTAGAACAATTGCTTGTTATAAAATATCTCAAAGTTAAAAAAAAAGAAAAAAAAAATAACATTGTTGGTCAAAATATACATAATCAGCTAGAGCATGATGAAAATAGCTTGATTCACAACAAATCACCACAAGTGACTAACTAAAGTAACCTCCAATTAGTATCATTCAAAAGTTCTATATATTTTGATCCAATATCCAATAACCAAATCTCGCAACACAAAATTTGCAACATAACCTAAAAGAAAACTCATAAAGCATTAGGTTATCAAGTCAATGAGAGACAAAAAGATAGAGTAAGAATACGTGGATTTGGAATTTAAGAATAATTTGCATGCCACATACACTAATAGAGTAGAAAGAGGGGGAAGAAAGGCAATGAGAGATGTGATTTGTGCTGGGATGTATTTCTAAAGAAATGGACTAAGGTTTTGGGTTTTGCTTATAGCATTATGAAATTCTAAGGATAAGATAGTTAAATGTACAAATCTTTGCAATTTGAATGGTGGAATGATAAGTTTTTTAACTCAAGGTTATAGGTTTAAATCTTTGTTATGTAAGTGAAGCGTTTTTTATTTTTTATTTTTTTCGTTAATTCTAAATCAGTGATGGTAAAGTCATCATTGATTTAATTGATTCCAATTTAAGGTCACAAGTATGATTTATTTTTAACTATGCAATTACTTCTTTTATTAATTTACATTATATTAATGATAAATTCCATCAACAATTTATTAATTCTAAATCAGTGTTGGCAAATTCCATCATTGATGCTTAGGTGTATAAATTTATGTTAGATTTTTGTTTGAGGAAAAAAATTATTACAAAAATTATTCACAAATCCATTGCAAGTGCCATCGCTAACTTACATTTTTTCTTTTTTCTTAGACTTATTAATAATTCATCACAAATCCATAATAGTTACTTTAATCTGTGATGGAGTACTATTCATCACAAATTTTCTATTGTTGAAGGGATATTTTCTTGTAATGCTCTCTCTCTCTCTCTCTCTCTCTCTCTCTCTCTCTCTCTCTCCATGTATGTTTAGTCATATTTATTCTATATATTAAAATATAATAAATTTGAACATATAATTATTTTTTTTTATAACTAATATGAATTTCTAATTATAATATTAGTGCTTATATGACATTTTATACATGACATACACCATACCTGTTTCACACATTAAATGTGATAGATCGAGCAATATCCCACAATCTAAAATGCTTCAACATATTCAAATTATAACAATAAAATCAAGCATGAATATGTACCACAAGTCACAATCAAAGTTTAATATATCTTGTTGAGTTTGATATCATAATCCACATGGAATGGTTGAGTATCTAAGTTCTCTCAACTCTAACTATCAAGATAACCAATTTGTTTAATTAGCAATTGTTTAATAAAAACTAAAATTTAACCCTACTTACATGATATAGCTAAAATTGAACTACAGGATGATTTTTAAATTAACTAAAAGTAGCAAATGAGCCTAAAAATGAATTTAATTAAGTGTGTCAGAGAGCCCAAAGGATAAGCCAATCCCATAAAAAAAAAAAAACCTAATGGGCTTAAGCCCATCAAGATTAAAATTCATAAATACTAAGTCCTAAAGAGAAGTTAGACATAAGAAGTTATTTGCAACATTTATGAAAATGGAGAAACTTTTGAGAAGAGCAAATCTCTTTGTGCCTGTTCTTGACAAGATGAACTATTACTGCTATTTTTTGAGAAGAACCTCCTTCCACTTTCAAACGTTGATTTTGGCACCATTTATGGAAAACTCAAATGAATAAGAAGGAACACTAAAGATGCATGAGGAATACGGAATTCACCACTTCTATGCCTAGGTGGCATCAACGTTCGAGGTTGTGGGAGCTACAAGTTAGGAGCACCTTCATAAGTAATACCAAAGCTACTTTTTAGTACATTCATTCCTATAAGGAATATGCTTGCGAACCGGATATCACTCTTCTGAGACTTTACATTATTGCTAATTCTAGAAATACTAACGAATTTGTGGGAAAGTGTTGCTACTCGAGTTCTAGCTAACTCAACTACTCAACTATGGAGGAGTTGTTGCAAACCTATCACTGGGACTAGGGGGCTTTGCCCTTCCCAAAGTAGGTCACCCAAAAGACTAATCCTGAGTAAAGGTTCTCACATCTTTTCCACATTTCAGCATGAGACCTCCCAACCTTCCTCACTTGTTACTACTAAATGTTGTACTCATGTGCCAGCACCACAACTCTTATATGACATTGAGAACTAGTCCTTATCCATGACAATTGCGAACATAAAAGAGCATAGACTAGTCAAAGGAGAGGATAATCACAACAGAGTGCCCAAGATGTGCATGTGCAACTAATCTCAAGTGTTTAGTATTTACACCCCACTCACCACTTGCAAAAAGAGGATCTACACGAAGCTTTACAACTTAACTTTATCATGCGCCTATAGATAAATTAATTTTAAGCTAATAGAGAAGTGACACATATAAAATAATATACTAGATATTAATTTAAAATTTTTTATTTATATTTTAGGATTTATTAAATTAAATTTAAAAAGATAAAATAGTTAATTTTAATTAATATTTTAGTATTTACTTTGTCCTCAAATCAAATATTGATAAATGTTAAAGATAAAGTGTTATGGCCAGTCAAATCAAGTCATGTGGTTTAGCAATTTTGGGCTAACAAAATTGCTCCATGTGGCATATCTTTGTACATGGAACAATCAAATCAAAGATATTTGATATTATCTCTTGATATTTGACATTATATTTTGATGTTTGATATCGTTAAATTAAAGATATTTGATATTATCTTATTGAAAAGATAACCATCAAAGAAGTTCAAATCAATTGATTTGAAAGTCTCCCATTAAGCATCTATAGAGGGGGTGATCAAAGCTCATTCGACACACAACAAAAATTCTAATAGGTGAGAGAAACTTTGAAGAAGTCCAAAAATTCTCTCAATCAAATTCAAGGAGATCCATAGCATTCAAGGTGTTTTTTGCAGAGCTCATTATATTTTGACATTTAATTCAAGATTAAGGTGTAAAATCCTTGAATTAGCGTTGTTTTCTTCAAATCATATTCAATGAGATACATGGTGTTCAAGCTATTTTTTCATGGATCTCATATATTTTGGCATTTGATTCGAGATTAAGGTATGAAGACCACAATTGACATTATTTTCTTCATATCAAATTGAAGCAGATCTATGACAATCAAGGCATTCTTTGTAGAGCTCATTAAATTTCAAAATCATATTTGAAAGGAAAAAAATCAAGGGATTAGATTAGAGATTAGATCTAAAATTGATAGATTTCAATGTCATTTTATTTGTACAATTTTTCTTATCCTGTAATTTACTTTTTGCAGACAAGAAATTTGTGTTTACAAATTTCTAGTGCGTCCAGTGGGACAATCTCTACCTCTGACCTCTTTCTTCCATCAAGATTGAAGTATCAAGTGGCCGCCAATAAGACTTTTGCATTGAAGATTACTACCTCAAATTTCTCAAATGCTGGAACAAGAAATGTTGGCGTTACTATAAAAAGTATGTCCAAAAAGTTACAATCATCTATGAAGATGGCTCTTTTACTTAAAGTTGTGGAAAAGGCATGTCTGCATACTATTGATACCAATGAATTTGGTGGAGACTTAAGGGAAGAATTAGCGAAATCTGCTCCTCGCTCAACATCAAGTTCCTCAAGTATAGTGGCGGTGATGGTGACAAGCGCCACAACTTTGGAGGAGCAAATTGCTAATTTGACAAAAATTGTTGAAAGAATTGCAAAGCTTGTTCAAGAGCAAAACTCATATTTCTAAGTTGATGAACAAGGTGGATAATGTTAAGATTAGTCGCTTGATGGAGAAACAGATAGAAGCCCAAGATAAAAATGAAACATCCATAAAGAGGTAGCTAATTAAAAATGAAAAACTTATGATAAAGGAACTACAAACTTCCACAGATAGCCTAATTCCCGTCAAACAATTGAGGGAATTTATCATTGGTACTATCAAATATAAGCTTGAAGAAAGTTATAAGTTATCTATGGCTTATTCCAAACCATATACTCAAAGGATTGACAACTTGAAGAAGCCGATTGGTAACCAACCCTCAAAGTTTCAGTAGTTTGATGGCAAGGGTAATCCAAAATAGCATGTGGCTTATTTCATTGAAACTTGTAATAATACTAGGATGTATGGAGATCATCTAGTTATGTAGTTTGTTTAATATTTAAATGGCAATGCTTTTGATTGATATATTGACCTAGAAAGGGGCTCAATTGATAGCTAGGACTAGTAGGAGCAACAATTTCTCAATCGTTTCTATAGTCCAAAGGATAGTTAGTATGATTGAAGTCATCAATTCTTGCCAATGGAAATAAGAGCTAGCTATTGACTACATCAATTGCTTGAGAAACTTAAGCTTTAATTGCAAAGATCGATTGTTTAAGGTTTCAACCATTAAGATGTGCATTCAAGGGATGCATAGGAGACTTTGATATATTTTCCAACGAATTCAACTTAACATATTTGAAGAGTTAGCTACTTGACCCTGTGATATGGAGTTAAGCATATCTATTAGTAGAGTTGAGAGGCCACCAGTCTGACAGCCTGGCAAGTCCAAGGAAAAGCAAGAATTGAAGAAATGGGGTAAATTTTTTGCCAAGGCTCCAAGTAAAGAAGCTATGGTGGTGAATGCAACACCTGTCAAGTTTTGCGTAAATATAGATAGCATAAATGATGAAAAGTAAGGTGTTTCCCTAGAAAAAAGACAAAAACAATTAACTTTGAAGGAGATCTAGGCTAAAACGTACTCATTCCTTAACTTTGATGTCTCTTGAATCTTCAATGATTTACTAAATGTAAATCTCATCGAATTACCTGAAATGAAGCGTCTCAAAGAACCTAGAAAAATTGATGACCTAAAGTACTGCAACTATTATTAGTTGGTAGCCCACCCAATCCATGGTTGCTTTGTATTCAAAGACAAAGTGATGTAATTGGATCGACAAGGAAAAATTTCACTTGAGAAGGATAATGCAACCTCAAATCATTTTACCATCGAGATGAAAAAAGTGTACTTGGTGAACATGATAGTAAAATTGCATGCAACATGATATGTGAAGAAAAGATTTCCTCTAGTAAAGTATGTTTATCTGATGTAAATAACTATGATGTAATTGAAGAGTGCATATCGAAAATGACTTTCACTGACAAAGACTTATTTCTTGGCTCCAAACCCTACAATAGGCTACTATTTGTAACTGGCTATGTTTGTGAGTAGAAAATAAATAGATTTTTGATTGATGGAAGTTCTGCAGTCAATATCTTTCCAATGCCTAGAATGAAGGATTTAGGAATCTCTATTGATGAATTGATAAATAGTTGTTTGCTGATCCAAGGGTTCAACAAATGTGGCAAACGGATCTTGGAATAATAAAGATAAAGCTATTGATGAATGGAATGTTTTCAATGGCATTATTTTATATTATAGATGCCAATACACCATACAATATACTTTGGACTGACCTTGGTTACATGAAAATTGTGTGGTTCCCTCTACTTGGCATTAGTGTTTCAAGTATTGTCAAAAAGGTGTGGTAAAGAAGATGATTGGAGATAGCAAACCTTTCATTGAAGTTGAATCGCACTTAGCTTATGCCAAATACTATATTAAAAGTATGAAAACTGTTATGGCCAAAGAACAAAAGGAATCTAAGTAACAAGAAGATCCTAATAGAGTAAACAAGGTTAATGACTTGGCCCTAACATACAGTAGTAAAGATCACATACAGAGTGCATCACCAAATATAAGATCTGAATCATTGAAAGAATTGACACTTCCTTTGACCAAGCTTGATATGAAGAAGCTATCTACTTAGCCATTGAAAAGGTTTGTTTGCCTGACTGAAGGAGATGAGAAAAAATACAGAAGATCTATACAACTTTGGAATGAGAATTGTTTTTTATCCAAATGCCTATAAATTTCTTGTCAAAGCTGGGCATAGTCCATAAGAACGTTCCATCTTGGGAAAACTCCCTCCTGAAGCTACTTGCAAGCAAATGTATGTACTCAATGCTACCCAAAAGATGTTGAAAGAAAAAGGTCATGATGTTCAAAACTCTCAAACAGAACATGGATTTGTTCCTTAGAATCTTATTCACATTGCAATTAGAAGAGCCAACAGTAATCTTATAGTTAGAGAGGAATTTTCCTCAACAAATGATATTTTTTACAAAAATAGGAAAAAACTAAAGCATATCTCATTTTTTTGTAGACTTAAAAAATGGAGGCATAAAAGAACATATCATCAAAGATTGAATATATCTAAAATGCCAAAGTATTTGAAACGAAATAGTTAGATGCAAAAGCTTAGAAGTGTGATTCCTTCACACATGAGGTGGCATACTATTTTAAATATATCTAGTGATAAAGTTTTGAAGGTCAAACTACAAACCATCGTCTTTACATAAACTCAAAAAGATGAAAAAGATGATAGAGAAAGTGTGGCTTCATCATATTGTGTTGTTGTCAGTAATAGTTAGCCAACTTACTAAAATGCCATAGATCATCTTTTCAAGTAAAGTTTTGAGCATACCAATAGTGGTTACATAAGTGAGAAAGAGGGCATCATGCAAACAATCTATATAAGAGGAGGAATGGACAAACAAAGGCATGTATACAATTCAAAAACATTAAGCCCGTGGAATAAGATATTACACTAGCATACCATATTACTTTGAGTGAAGAATTTTTTATAGAAGAAAAAGATGCTAAAACTGCTCCTCCTGAGTTTGAAAAAGGTGTTAAGGCCACTGTCGATGAATTGAAAAAGATTAATTTGGGTTTTGCTAATGACCTTTAGCCTATCTATATTAGTACTTTATTGACTACTGATGATGAATAATGTATGTTGAGTTATTACATGAAATCAAAATATGTGTTTGCATGGTGGTACAAAGAGATGCTTGGATTAGATCTAAAAGTGGCAGTTCATAACTTGTCAGTAAAGAAAGAAACTCATCTAGTCAAACAAGCTCAACTTCAATTTCACCTTGAATTAGTTCCTTTGATTAAAGCTAAAGTAAACAAGCTTATCAAGGTTAGGTTCATTCGAGAAGTCAAGTATCCAACATTGGTCTCCAGCATTGTCCCAGCAAGAAAGAAAAATGGCTAGATTTGAGTTTGCATCAACTTTAGGGACTTGAATGGTGCATGTCCTAAGGATGATTTTCCATTGCTTATTGTGGAAATAAAAATTGATACTACTATAGGACATGAAGTACTATCATTTACAAATAGATCATTTGGGTATAATCAAGTACACATGTTGCCAAAAGATAAGGAGTTGATGGCATTTCATACTCTCAAGGGGATATATTGCTATAAAGTGATGCCGTTCAGATTGAAAATACTGGTGCCACATATCAAAGAGCTATGTAGAAGATCTTTGATGATATGCTTCACAAAAACATTGAATGCTATGTTGATGACGTGTTTGTTAAATCCAAAAGGTGAGAAGATATCTTCCAAGGTTTGAGACAAGTTTCTAAGCGCTTAAGAAAATATCAAATCAAAATGAACCTATTAAAATGTGCATTTGGTGTTACATCTGAGAAGTTTTTGGGATTTTTCATTCACCATCAAGGCATAAAAATCAAGCAAGCAAAGATTGATACAATTCTAAAAATGCCTGAACTTAACGACATCCATGAACTCAAAAGTTTATAAGGAAAGTTAGCTTATCTCCAGAGATTCATATCAAACTTAGTTAGTAGATGTCAATCATTCAGTCATCTTATGAAGAAAAGCATTCTATTTACATGGGATGAAGCTTGTAGCAATGCTTTCAAGAGCAAAAAAGCTTATCCGATGATGCCTCCCGTGTTGATCCCACTAGTACCTTGTCGTCTACTGATCCTTTATATCACAGCTCAAGAATGTTTTGTTAGACCTTTACTAGCATATGAAAATGATGAAGGAAAAGAAAATGTCTTGTACTACTTGAGCAAAATGATGATGGTAAATGAGTTAAAGTATTCGTCAATCAAAAAAATATGTTTGGCTTTAATCTTTGCAATCCAAAAGTTGGAGCATTACTTTCAGGCTCATACTGTCCATCTTGTCTCAAAAGCTAATCCACTAAAACATGTCAGGTCGAAGCCCGTCCTCTTTGATAGACTTGCAAAGTGGTACCTTCAATTGCAACAATTTGAGATTGTCTAGGTTCTGCATAAGGCAGTAAAAGGATAAGTTTTGGTTGACTTCTTGGTTGATCACCCTATCCCTACTGAGTGTGAGTTATCTGATGATTTCTCTAATGAAGATGTCTAGGTAGTTGAAATTACATCTTCTTGGAAGATGTACTTTGTAACACCATATCTGTTCTCATGAGTAATTCTCCTTAAAAATATTAAATTATTAAGCTATCGGGTAATTATATGAAATCAAAATTTAAAATTATGTATGTAGTAGATAGACTATCGTATGAAATTATCCCTTTTGATATAATTAATAGTATTTTAGATTAAGCAAAGCTAATAAAAAAAGATTAATCTAAAAAAATTCCTAAATACACATACACTATGAATTTAGCCATGCATCCTAAGTCATAAGGCACAAAAGTGAATATATTTTAAGATACAAACGCATCATTGTGTGAATTAAGTATATAATAAAATGAAATATAAAATAGAATTTTTTTTTTATTTTTTATCCCTAGGGCTAATTCAAAATGAGACAAAAGATCAACGACTAAATTAAAATAAAACGTTCACGATCAAATCATAATAAAATAGAAATGTTAAGAACCTCTAAGAAAATAAGCAAAATCCTGTTGTCTATAAATAAGGACTAACCCTATAGCCATTTCCACACCAACTCTATTCTATATGCAGACTGTCCAAAGAATTTAGTTTCTACTCTCCAAAATGCATCCATTAGCTATAAAAACCATAGCCAAATCCTCTGTAACTCAACAAGGATCAAAATTCTTAGGAAATCTCCCCAAAATTTTCAATCTCGAACTTTAGAAATTTTGTAAAAATTAAGATAGAACTTGCTAGTCAGTAGCATTGCTACACAAACTTAAATTTTTAAAAAATCGAAAACCAACCCTCCAACCAATTGATCATCCATGCAAGCTACCATTAGAAAGTTCATGATGCCTATATTACTGTAATAACATAGATTTCCAAAAGTTTCACCAAATTATCCTGAAACTCTGCCAAAATCAACACTGCCTTATGCAGGCAGAAACTGGTAGAACCAAGAGTAGTTTTGTTTCAGCTATATTTGAAGAATCCTTTATTCAAATGATGAAATTAAACCATGGATGGAAAGATCTTAGAGTGTAGATAAGATTAGATACAAGAATCATTAAAATTGAAGTTGTATTCGTATTCTGGTCAAAAAGGGAAAGCATTGCAACCTACCACCAAGATGCGACTAGGGTAAAGAGCTCAATTTAAATAGGAATTAGTAAAGAACGAACAGTTTGATCATCAAATTTAGGCTACAATTCAAAATTTCATTAAGTTCCAAGAACTTTTGAGATAAATACCACTGCTAAATTACCTTAGATTTGGCTAAAATTTAGTTTTATCAAAACTGTGCGGCTGACTATGTGGAATAACAGATTTTGGAAATAGGCAAGTTATGTTAAATAATTGTGGGTGTGTTATGATGATGATAACTTGACTTTTGTTTGATAAATGTGGGTGAGTATGAATGTTGGATTATGAGATTATGTTGGATGATTGGGGTTTGAATTTAATTAGATTTGGTGGAAATTACAATACATTATTTAGATACAATGATTTTCTTGTAAATGTAATTCTTGGAACAATGTGATAAGAAACGTGTTAAGATATATTTGATTCATTTAGGAATTAATAAGTAGGAAAGATTACACTTATATATATTTATATATATATATATGCTCATGGTCTCAATAAAGTTAGTCGCTTAAATTATTGAATAGTAACTAAATAATTAAAATGGTATATAGTACTCTAATTAAATTATTTTTTTTAATTATTGTCTTTTCCTCATAATATTATTACCAAAATAATGATCAATAATAATTGAATCTTAAATTTAGGTAATTAAGCTTACTAGTTTGTCGGAGAATCTCAATCACAAGAATTGGTGAGGTCATCTACTTCTTCTTAATTTTCATTCTATTACATGTAATACTTTTCTTGAAACCATGCACCTTCTTGGAGCACCTCGATTATTGATATGTGAGGTTTTCTATTCATCCTAAGTTTTTATTCTTTTACCTATAATTCTTTTTCCTAAAACATCTCGATTATTGATATGTGAGGTCTTTTATTCTTTTCTACTTTTCATATGTTACTTGTTAATAACTACTTCCTAAAATCATATAACGTTTTTGCACTTTCTGAAATTTCTCACTTATGGAAATAATAACTGTTTAACCTTCTTGGTAAGTTTGAGCTAGTTAAAATCCTGAATTATTCCTCTTTTCTTTTAATCAAAAGATCATGCCATTATATATATTTTGTTTGCTTCTTTATAATCAAAACTATGCTACTCAAATAAGTAAAGTAAGAACCCTGTACTAGATACTCTCAAAACATCCCAAAAAGGATTATTTAAAAGTAAAGAAGAATATTTTATGAAAAAAGTTTTCTTACTCCAAATAAATTATAACTTGAAAAGATTCGTATTTTCTAATTATTATAAATCTTCTCATCTTATTCGTTGAATCAGGAACTAAGTGCCACACTTGCTGATAGAGATGTGTGGTGGGGGCCACCTGTAAAATCCTAAGGTTGACTACTTCTACTATATTTATTATGTTCTTGACCATTTTGAATATCTTATTCAGTCAGTATTATAAAGCATGTGCTAGGCCGAGCAAAGTGCTACACTAGTTGACAAGGGTTATACAATGGGGGCCATCTCTTGAATCCATCACTAGTAGCACCTCTGGATTTCATTACTAGACATCTTTCAACTGTATTTGGTTCTCAACAATACAATCCTATTTTACTTTTCATAAAATTAAGTGTAAGGATCTAAGTACCACATTCAAGTGTATGGTGGGGGCAATCTCTAGACTCCAATGCACTTGAATTTGATCATGGAAAAAGCATTAAGATTATTAATTCTGCTCTCTGGTATGGGATAATGATGTAGTTACATGAAAGGTTTGGTATATGATGTCTGGTATGATATGGTTTTATAAGTAATTTAATTCAAGCTTATCATAATTTATATAAAACCTTAAGATATCTCAAATATATGTGCATATGATTTGTAAAGTATTTATTACAAAAGCTTGTTACACAAATCAATTTATCCTAGCATGTTTGTTTCCTACTCATTACATAATTCTCACTCTATCATTTTCATTGTAAAATAAGCTTTATACAGGTAACTCTCTCCAACTTTCCTCACTGAGTCATTCAAACTCATCCTTTATATTTCTCTTTATACATATAAGATTGGGCTAGTCGTACCAGAAAAAGAAACTTGAGAATAGAGAAGAAAGAAATTATCTTTTGTTTGAATCCAAATATACCTAAATCAATAAGTTTATACATACATAATAAAACTTATAGCTATGATGGCTTTAGTTTCATACCTAAGGTACTAGTATAAGTATACTCATGTATACCTAGAGTTTAGTGTACTAAGAATAATATATAAGTTGTTCCTTTTAATATAATTTGTCAATTTGTTAGTTTATGCTTGGCGCTTGCTCTTGAAAGGAAAATCTTCTAAAGAGGGTTAGTGCCATGGTGTGGTGACTTCGAGACCTCTAGAGTGCCACATACTTTGATAGAGCATCCATAGAGAAAGAGCTAGTGCTAAGGTTGTATTCATCATATCTAATAATGAAGTATTACCATATTCCTTCACTTTAACTGAAAATTCTTTCAACAATGTTGTTGAACATCAAGCTCTTATTCTTGGGTTGGAGATGGTGGTTGACATAAAATAGTTACACCTTAAAGTCTATAGAGATTCTAAGTTGGTGGCCAATCAGTTGCTTGGATTATATGAAGTTAAGAAACTTGAATTACTCCCATACTTTAATTATGCTAAAAGACTCATTAGATAGCTTAGGGATGTAGAAATTGAATACCTGCCCAAGAAAGAGAACAAGCAAGCTGATGTATTAGCTAAATTAGCCTCTTCACTTGCCATGCCTGAAAATAAAGTACGCATTCCAATTTATAAGAGTTGGGTTATCCCACCAATTTTTGAGGATGGGGATTATGAAGAAGATGAAAGTCATGTTGTTCAAGTATTTGAGATAAAGAAGGAAGATTAGCACCAACAAATCATGGGTTATTTAAAGTATGAGAAGTTACCTGAAGATCCATGTCAAAAAATTGATATCTGACATGGTGCGCCTCACTTCATCTATTTCAAAGGTGTACTTTATAGGCAATCATTTGATGGAGTCTTTTTATGATGTTTAGGTGATGATGAAGCCTCCAAGCCATGGAAAAGCTCATTTTGGAGTTTGTGGCACTCATTAGTCTAGCCTAAAATTACATTTTTAAATAAAAAGAATGGGCTACTACTAGCCAACAATGGTAAAAGATTGCATGAATTATGTACAAAGATGTTAAGCTTGCTAATTTCATGCAAATTTCATTCACCAACCACTCAAAATATTGCATTCGATTGTCACTTCATGGCCATTTGATGCTTGGGGATTAGATGTTATTGAAGCCATAACGGAGTCTTTTGTTGGGCACTCATATATACTAGTTGCAATAGACTATTTCTCCAAATGGGTTGAAGTAATACCCATTAAAGAAGTAAAGAAGGAAAATGTAGCTGACTTTATCTATATCTACATTATCTATCATTATGGGATTCCTTGATACATAATCACTGATAATGGAAAGCCCTTTTGCAATAGTTTGATAGACAAACTTTGTTAGAAATTAAATTTTAAGCAAAGAAAGTCTTCCATGTACTATGTCGCTGCTAGTGGTCTTGCTGAAGTGTTCGATAGAACTTTGTGTAATTTGTTGAAGAAAATAATCTCAAAGTCAAAGAAAGATTGGCATGAAAGGATTGGAGACGCTTTATGGGCATAACAAACCATTCATAGAATAGTTACACAAGCAACTCCATATTCATTGGTTTATGGTATTGAAGCTATTTTACCTCCTGAATAGCAAATTCCATCATTAAAGATAGCCATACCAAAAGGATTAACTGAAGAAAAAAATTTATGCCTATATCTTGAAGAGTTGGAGGCTCTTGAAGAGAAAAAGTTAAAAGCACAACAAAGACTTGAGTGTTATCAAGCTTGGCTTTCCAAGGCATTTAATAAAAAGGTGCGCTCACAATCTTTTCAAGTTGGAGGCTTGGTACTTGCTGTGAGATGGCCCATCATGACAACGTATTGGATTAGAAATAAGTTCACATCAAAATGAAATGGGCCTTATGCTGTCAAAGAAGTTTATACAAATAGTCCATATAAGCTAGTTGCCCTAAAGATGGATTAAGAGTTGGTGTGATATATGGGAAGTCTTTAAAGTGCTACTACGCATAAATTTGGGAAGTTGCTCCTTGATGCGAGAGCCTAAACTGCATATTATTCCTGACCCGCATGAATATAAACTGTGAATAATACCAAAGGTAGCACAAATAGTTAAACCGCTAACTTTCCCCACTAAAAGTATTTTATGTGGTTAAAATATTAAATACGCCACCTAGTTTAAGGTGGTTAAGCAATGGATACTCCTAGCTCGTATGAGTATAAACTATGAACTACCCACTCAAGAATATGCTGCCTTTGGACTACGTTATGACTTGATTCCTTTATTGGGTGTGTAAATAGCTTAGATATTTTCTAAGTTCCGTTGTGAGCTTATTTTGAATTATATTTTTTCTTTATTGCATTGGGGGGGGAAGTAATTTAGTTGTCTTTATTAGTTGTTTTGAGTTGTGTTGTGTTGTGTGTGTGTGTGTGTGTGAGAGAGAGAGAGAGAGAGAGAGAGAGAGAGAGAGAGAGAACCAAAGTAGATCAGATATCTTTTTAGATTTATTGGTTTGCTTAAAGTTATGTTGAGTTAAAAAAAAAAGAGAAAAGAAAAGAAAAAGAAAAGAAAGAGCTCAAGGATTGCAAGATGGAAAAGAAATAATTTTCTATTGTGTAATATGAAAAAATAAGTGCAATAGAGTTCATGACAAAAGGCAAGAAAAGAAAAGGAAGGAGTAAGAAGCACTAAACAACTCTTAAAATAAAAGAAAGCAAGTTCTTCAATTCTTCTTTGGCGGTCTCCAAATGTTCCATCAAAGTTTTCAAATTCTCAACAACTTTATCACTTAATGGAAGAGTACTATCGGTTGCAACAATTTCCTCTTCAATATCATAAATTTCTACTTGGGCACTTTGAAGAAGTTGTCATTGCTATTTTTCTTGGTGTTACTTCAAATTTTCAGACTCTTTTTTGACACATTCTAACTCTTCCTAGGTGGATTGGACTTAGTTTATTTATTTGCTTTCTCTAGTTTGGGCATCATGAAGACGACGTTTGGCTTTATCTAGTTGTTGCTCCATGTAATGATGTTGCAATCTAATGTTAACAGAAGAATTAGTTCATTTGGAGAACAATGGTAAGTTGCCCATAAAGCCCACACCTCAAAAGTCTTACTTAAGGAAGTCTTCAGGGACCACTCCTTCTTGTAAAGCAAATTCGCCAGCTTTGGCCACTCATATTATCCCTTGATATAGTGGAATTCACCATAAAATTGAAAAGTATCTCTCCTTGGCCTTGCCTTCAATGATGTTTCGATCCAATGTGGGTAGAAGAATTAATTTGTTTGATTGTTGATGATAAATTAGTTCACTGGAAGGACAATGGTGCGTTGCCCTTAGAGTCGACACTTTGGAAGTTTTGTTTGAGGAAATCTCTCATGTTCATTCCTTCATGTAAAGTAAATTCATTAGCCTTGGCCTAGGAACCCTTAATGTAGTGGAATTTACCATTAAATTAAAAAGTTTCTCTTCACTTGGCTTTGCCCTAAGCAATGATGTGACTCAATGTTGGCAGAAGAATTAGTTGATTTGATTGTTGATGACGAATCAAATCAACTAATTCTTCTGGTGAGTTGTCCTTAAAACCCACACCTTGAAAGTTTTGATCTCCCAAGTCCATTCCTCAATATAAAGTGAATTACTCAGCCTTAGCCACTTTGCCACAAATCTACCAATAAGGGTAATATGAGTAGCTAAAAGTGTACCTTTTCTCCATACGTTCAGTTTCTTCATCAAAGATAATCAAATGTTGCACTTTGACAATGGATGAAACATCTTTAAAGTGAACCATAGTGTAATTGACCAAGACATGAGAAAAATTTAACCAAGTTGTTAAGGAAGAAGTAAAGTTAATGGGAATTATTGAATATAAATTTTCCCATTAACTTTTATGGATGTTAACTTGGAATTGCATCTCATTAGCAAAGGAAGGAACTATCATGGAAATCACCTTGAAAGCCTAATCACTCAATTGCAATTGGCAAAAATATTCAAGGGAGGGCAGATTGTATATCTTATTTGAAAAGAGAGAGGGAGGGGGGTTGGGAAGAAAAACCTAAAGTTGACTTAAAGGAACAGTTTGCGAGATGATGTAGTTTGAACCAAGAATCAACAAAATATCTCAGGGTGATGATCTGAAACCAAGCTGAGCATTAATACAAACACCTAGTGTGCTAGGTAGAGTGATGTAGAAAAGAAATTATTCATTAAAGATGAAGCCTACCAGCAGCCCTTCAACAATCAACTAGGTGGATGCTCATTGATTTATCTAAGCCCCTTTTTATAGTACTTACTTGAGTTATTTATAGTCATCAGAATTCCTTCAAGTCCTAAATTATGTTGAGTAAATCTCCACAAATTTTGATCTTAATTCAATATTCCAAATAGAATGGAACTCTCTAACAGAAAAAAAAAGAAGAAGAAGAAGAAGAAGAAAGAAGAGACGTTCGCAATGGCTGGGTCAATAGGAAAATGTGATGATTAACCTGCTGTTTATCTTTCATTAAGTTAAAGATATCTTACATAATGAGGATACTTCTAGCTAAAACTTTCTAGTTAGAATGAGAGTCTACTGCAAAGAGAAAAAGGAAAATTTAAACCAAGTGGGATTAGTTGTTTAGTTCTTAAAGGTATTCCATGAATTTAAGGTGACTCGGATATTTCTTTGGCGAACAACAATTGCAAGTGTCTATCTTCACTCCTTGAAACATGAGCTTTTGGATTCCAATTATGAAAGAATTTTCATCTGAGTTTTACATGGGTCCCCATGAATTGAAGTTAGTGATGGAAAATATTTATTTAATTCGACAGGTGATGGCCTGATGGGTCTCTGGCCTAAATGCAAATGTTTGGCCCATTTGAATTCAAGGGGTGCTAATAATTTAATGAAGTTTCATTTTCCTATTATGTTTGGTTAAAAAAAAAAGGAAGAATATGTCTAATGGGGGGAAACAAATATTTCAAATCTCCCCTTTTCTGGGGTTGAGTCACATCTCTCTCATCAAATCTTGATGTGGAGGCATTAGTAGAAAAATTAATTTTAAGTTAATTGAAAAGTGACATATGTAAAATAATATAGTAGATATTAATTTAAAATTTTGTATTCATATTTTGTAATTTATTAGATTTAATTCCAAATGATAAAATGATTAATTTTTAATTAATATTCAAATATTTATTTTGTCCTCAAATCAAACATTAATAAGTGTCAAAAATGAAGTATTACGGCTAATCAAATCAAGTCTTGTGGCTTAGCAATTTTGGGTTGACCAAATTGCTACATGTGACATATCATAAACGTAGACCAATCAAATCAAAGATATTTGATATTATCTCTTAAAATTTGACATTATCTTTTAATATTTGATATTATCTTAATGAAAAGATAATCATTAAAAAAGTTTAAGTCAATATAGAAGTCTCTCATCAAGCATTTATATAAAATGGGTGATCAAAGCTCATTTGACACACAAAAAAATTCCAACGAATGAGAGACATTTTAAAAAAGTCAAGAAATTCTCTCAATCAAATTTAAGAAGTCCCACGGTGTTCAAAGCTCATAGAGCTCATTATATATTATATTTGATTCAATATTAAGGTACAAACAATGATGGATTTGGTTGGGGGGGGGGGGG
>JACGDI010003958.1:346740-359020 GCA_014898725.1 Jacaranda copaia | reverse complement strand
AGTTCAGTGAGCGTGGGATAAGGAGAAGTGGAGTTGGAATGTACTGAGGGAGGGTGCAGGGATTGTTGGTGGAGGCGCGACTGGATTTTTTATTGGGCTTGTTTGTGGGCCTAATTTTATTTGTTGATTACAGCCCAATCACTTTTGCGATTCTTGGAATCAATCGCCAACAATTTTTCCTGACTGTAATTTATCACGCGACATCGAGGTTCAATTTAGGATGTGCTTCGCTGCCTCGCAACCCAAGCTCGACCTCAACTGTTACTATGATGCGTGATCGACCTCCACTAAAGGACTCTTGACAATAAACGAGTTGGCTTGCTCAACTCGACTCTATGAGATTCAGCTCTATAGATTTAAATTAGCAACCGTATTTAATTTTAATGCACAGTAAGCATAGTGTCAACCATCAATATTTGCATTAAATGATATTATCTTGTTCATATTTGCATAAATTGTCACTTATGAGGATGAAAGTTGTATTTTACTGAATTGGGCTAGTGTCTGGGGTAATTTGACCTGGTTGGTTGAATGATCCAACTTCAGAAAAACTTAGATTGAGATCTGCAATTATGAGCAAATGTTAGGCTAGTCGATGTACCATTGGCTAAAGCACTCCGACACTCAAATCAGTGCCAAGTTGACTAGAATAACTGAGTAGCAAAGTGAGAACTTTAGTAAGAAAATGGCATACCTTAAGAGTGACTAGTAGCAAGGTATTTATAGCCTTCTCTAGGTGAAAGATATGTCCAAAATGCCCCTATTATGTATAGAGGACTCTTGTTTTTATATAGGGAGGTTTAGGTCATCTCCCACCCTTTACTATTTCAAGTGGCTTTACCTTAAGTTTTCAAGGACAGAATAGTATATTGGTGGGGCACCTTCTATCAAAAATAGCGATAGGGATGGTATTAGGGCGACATTACATCATTAATGCGAAGGCATGTTGCCTATTAGGACATTTAATGTGGCAGAGATACGAATTGGTCCTAAAACAACCTCGTTGGTCGACATTAGGGGTTGACCAAAGAACTAGCTTCTGGGCTTGGGCGGCTACTAGGTTTGCGGCGCTCGAGCCATCTCATCAGGGACAATCAAGCTCACATGCTTGATTCGCAGTTTAGTCGAGAGTTGCTGGTCTTGCTCATTGCTTAGGTAACAAGGCAGACAAGTGATAGATCAGGATTGATGACCTAACTAGGCCTCATAGCTAAGATAGGCCTGGAAGTGCGCTCATGGGTCAATAGCTGTTGGGTTGGGCCTGTTAGGCCATCCCATATCATGAGTACCTCCACTCTTAGTTCCTGATTAAGCTTGTTGATGAGAAAGGGTAGGGAGTAGCTACATTATTAAATGGAAATTTTGGAGAATTGACTAGGATTTTGGGAATTCAATTAGGGTTTTGGACATTCGACTAGATTTTTGGTGCATTTAATGTGCATATTACATTAAGTCATGTGAAGTGCCAAATGACAGCTTTGCAATTATTATAGCTAGTTAGTTTCCCACGCTTAGGTATCTATAAATAGACGTGGTTAAAGTGCTTATTTTTCACTTTCATTGTTTTGCATCTAGTTGAGTAGCATTCTTACAGCATCTTCTACCTTTTGTCAAATACCTTAGAGTTTATCGAAGCTTTACAAGTTTTCCTTTTCACTTTTTGAAATATAGTATTTCCTTAAGCGTGTCTATTTCTTCTGATAGTGAGGTTACTAGGTCCTATGGGGCACCGCTTTAGCAGGAGGGTGGTAGTGAAAGGGGGCTAGGTAGGTTGTCAAGCGATAGCTCAACCTCCAATAGCTCGATCGACAAGCGAGCTACTTTGGGGGGTGATGCTAGCCCGAGTGAAGTGCTAGCATTGCATGGTCGACTTTTTACTCTAGATCACTATAGTGAAATTGT
Organism: Jacaranda copaia; assembly: GCA_014898725.1. Taxonomy (NCBI): domain Eukaryota; kingdom Viridiplantae; phylum Streptophyta; class Magnoliopsida; order Lamiales; family Bignoniaceae; genus Jacaranda; species Jacaranda copaia. The sequence goes on along the minus strand of JACGDI010003958.1, from coordinate 357,118 downwards.
TTCAAAAATTACTTCAGTCAACCTCACCCATATTAGGGATCTCTATCATATTTCGACTGAGTTCAAGTTAATAGCGCCCAGTCTATTAGATAGAATACATCGACCCCCAATTGGTTATATCACTGTGTTTGAGAAAGCCTTTAGGTGTAGATTTAGGTTCTTCCTTGCACTAGCTATAGTCAACCTGCTGAGAGGTCTAAAGGTCTGCATAACTCAATTGTTACCAAATTACTTCTCCACCATATATAGTATTGCAATTCTTATGCACTTATTCAACCAGCCATCCTTCTTCGCCAACTTTTCCCACCTCTTTTACCTTCCTATGTCTCAAAAGTTAAGTAGCACCGACGAGGCGGGATTTTACTATCTTATAGCCAGGCCTCATAGAAAATTTTTAGTCACACCATCCTCCTTTTACAATCTGGAGTGGAAAAAATATTTCTTATATGTTCAGGGGCCTGGGGGGTTTAACATTCTAAGGGGCTAGTAGGTCAATCACATTGAGATGCTTGGTAATTCGACCCCAAGCTGGCCCAACACCTTTATCTAGGATCTGATTGATTTTAGCAAGGTGAAAGCTTCCATCTTTATCGAGAAGAGAAGTTTGTGTTAGCTGGCTTGTCGTCAGTCGGCCTAGGCTTACCAGTGGGTGATCGACTTGGTAGAAGTCCTTTTTAATTTTATGAACTCACTCATATGAATACATCTTTATGGTTAATTTTAATTGTTTATTTTTGTTTTTGCTTTTTATGATGGTAGATCATAAAGAGATAATGAATCGTGCTAGGTAAGAAGTATTGGCTCGAGCTCAAAGAAATGAGAAGTGTTACTAAGTTGCGGCAACTCGACGGGAGGCTGCTTTGGTCATGGCCCTATCTCCTCAATGGGTACTTTCTCTCCGAGTATGTTGTTAGCTCAACCTATGGTGATAGTAAAGAGTAGCTTCACTGGTCAAGAAAAGAGGTCGATGATCAACCAAATGAGGCTTGCTCCAAAAAAGACGCCAGTCGAGAAAGATAAGGGAAAGGTTGCAGGGTTGAGCCAGACAACTGGCTATGATCTGTTCAGTAGGCTTGGGGATAACATATTTTTCCAAATACCTAAGTTGCTATTTTCTTGATTTGGGATGGAACCTGCCCTAGTCGTGCACAATTCACATTCAATGGTATCGATAAGGTTAGCCGGGGCTAAGGCACTCAAAGTGATGATGGCCGAGCTTTTCACGACTAAATAGAGAAAATTCATAGACCTAAGCTAGGGTACCGCACTCAAGGCTCTTGCCTACCACAGTAATATGGTAGGTGTATGGTTGATTCATGCATCTCATCGAATGCTATCTGCTTTTAGTTGAGCATAATTTACTAATGAGAAAGTTTTCTTTTTAGGTGAGCTAGCTAAGCTACAATTTTTACAGGAGATCAGAACTAGCCCTGGCTGATCAGAAGTAGCTACAAGAGGGGGATGAAATAGAGACTATAAAGGTACAACTTGAGTCTGCCTAAGTTAGGGTCAACTAGCTGATGAAGGAGGTTGAGGACCTCCACAATCAACTCATGATGAAAAATGGTCAGCTGGTTACTGTGATGTAGGAAAAAAATAGGATGGATGAGCTGCTGAACTAGGCTCGACTAGCGCACAACATGGCTATGACTTTGGTTAGAGTGTGGGGTACATGCTGTCATGCAAGATGCTCAAGCATAATTCTTTAGGAAACTTCTGCTTATGCATTAGGAGGTGCAACAATTCATGCTAGGCTTAGCATTTCAGGATGTGAGTGTTGTCTTCTCTTTAAAGGATGCTAAGAATGTGTACAATAAAGTCGTGAAATAGTTTAAGTATCTTGGGTTTACTTTTCAAGCAGAAGATAAGGATCACAAAAGTCCTATCCTTGATGAGAAACTGTAGGAGGTGCCCTAACAGAGGCACAATGAAAAGAGATTAAGGTGATGAAAAGGTTGGTTGTTGTGATAAAGGAGTTCGACTTTGCCTTTGAGATCTAAGATGGTATGGTTGATGCCAATAAATATCTGCCCTTCTACAAGGCTGATTTCCTGGTTAACGAGGCGAGACCATCTTAATTGGTGTTTGCTGCTATCCCGCTTGCCATTGCAAGGCCCGAGTAAGAGGTCGATAGTCCCATGGTGGTTTTCATACTCGTGAGTGATGAGCTCAATCAAGCTATAAAGGAGGGTGCTCATGGGCTCAAACTGAGGCTACAAGGTGGAGCAACTGTTGAAATTTCAACTGCTAAGAGTCTGGTCTCCCAGCATGGTGCTATTTTGCACTTTTGTATGTTTTTTTGTAATCGAACTTTATACTCAAATCTTCAAGGTTAGTGAAAAATTGTTCTTGTTATTCGATATATTTCATCCTTTAATTTTGTGCTTTTGTTCTGATCGGCTGTAAATAGCTAATAGACAATAACTTGGCCACAAATAACATAACTCTAGCAAAAATAACCATGGTTAATTTGAATTGACAAGAACGAACATAATGAAATTGACCCAAGATAGAGGTCAACATTGTTGTTGTATTGAAATGAGTAGTTTCATCAAAATGATCATATTCACTTGATTTTTGTTTTCAACTGTAGGGTTGAACTTTTATATATATTTCATTGATCAAGAAGAAAACATAAACAATTAGAGCAAAGCGCTGACATACGATTGACTTAGAAAGCTTGATCACATTATGATGATGTTTTCCTCGTTCTTGAGGTCAAGTCTCTTGCATAGTTTATTAGCTTAAAGCGGGTGAACATTTTGGTCAACTTGAGGTCGACTGCTAATGGCATGGTGAAAAATCTCTATTCTTTGCCTTAGTGTCTTTATTTTGGTCAATTTTAGGGCTGATTGTAATCTTTGGGCTAAAGAGCCTTGGTTAAGTAGCTTGAAGCTGCTTCTTAGGTCGACTGTAAACTTTGGGCTAAAAAGCCTTAACTTAGTAGCTTGAAGCTACTTCTTGGGTCAATTGTAAACTTTAGGTTGGAAAGGCTTAGGTTGGCAGCTTGAAGCCGCTTCTTGGGTTAACTATGGGGCCAACTACATACTTTTGAATTATGGTGGGGGGGGCTATTATGGCATTAGAAGTGAATGATAGTAGAATTGCTAAAAACTTTGTTTATATCTAATAATGCAATAGTTATTACAAAGCTTTTTCATATATAAAATTTCTTCAAGTTAATGGCTTTCTATAGACGTGAAAGCTTATTGCCGTTAATGTCCACTAGTTGGTATGCATTGTACTTTAACACCTTGACGAGTATTAGGTTCTTCCCATTTTAGGTTGAGCTTGCTGATGTTCTTGGATGCTTCCACTTTCTTGATAACAAGGTCCTTGAACTTGAAACTACGTGGCTGGATTACTTTATTATAATTCTCCATCATCTTTGATCTATATCACTGTATTGTGTTATAAGCTTCTTATCGCAGCTCGTCGATGGTCTCCAAGTCGAGTTTTCTTTCGAATGTGTTTGTGATTGGATTGAAGTAGATCACTTGAGCTGTGTATTGTATCAATTTAGAAGGTATAACTATTTTGGAACCATAAACCAAACTATAAAGGCTATGACCTATGGCTGTACAAAACGTTGTTTTGTAAGCCCATAGCGCTCTTGGAAAGTCATCTACCTAACTCGATCCAATCCCTTCTAGTTGAGCTTTGAGGTGATTAAGAACAGTCCTATTAGTTACTTTTGTTCGGCCATTAGCTACGAGTTCCCGATTGAAGTGAAATGCTGGCAAATCCTTAGAGCTTCGCACCAATTTCTTGTGCTCCTACTCTAAAATTGTGTTCCATTGCCCAAAATGAGAACCTTGGGGAGACCAAAATGGTAGATAATGTTCTTCCAAATAAAACTCTTAATGGCCACGTTAGTTATTTTTGGAACTACTTCCGCCTTGACTCATTTGGTGAAATACTCGACCACAATAATAATGAATTTTATCTGACCTCGTCTTCAACATAGAGCCCAATATGTCAATTTCCCATTAGTTAAATAGCTAAGCGACTTGAACATTCACCATTAATGTAGCGGGTTGGTATGGTATGTTTGAGTAGACTTGGTAAGATTGGTATTTTCTAGTGAAGTCGACGGCATCTTTCAATAAGGTGGGCCAAAAGTACTCATATTTGATAACCTTATGTGCAAGAGATCTTTCCCTAAAGTAGTTCCCACAAATATTTACGTGGATATCCTATAAGATATTGTGAACTTGATCGAGATCCAAGCACCTCAGGGATGGTCCGAAGATTAATCTGTTATAAAGTTGATCGTGCTTATTGAGGACAAATTTGATTGTTTGCCCTCTAAGCCTGTGTGTTTCATTCTTGTCATCGAGAACTACACCTTAACTCAGGTAAAGCTTTTTTGGATCTTGCCAAGAAGGAACTATCTCCTTGACGTTCCCTACAAAAGTCTGTTTGAGGATGCCTATTGATGGTTTATTAGGAACCAAAAATGTTATGGTTCTATCTCTTATTCCTCTGGTCAAGCTGGCAAATTTAGATAAGGTATCTGCTTGCTCATTCTTCGATTGAGGTACTTGGCTAAGGGTGAACTTTTGAATGATTGCTGTAATCTTTTAACCTCTGCTAGGTATTGGCTCATAGTTGAGTCATTAGCTTCAAAATTTTCTTCAACCAATTCTGCGACCAACTGAGAATCTATAATTGTTGCCAGGTGCTAGACCTTATGGCCTACTACCATCCTCATTCCAGTAAGGAGAGCTTCATACCCCACCTCATTGTTGGTTACTGCATAGTCGACCTTAATTGCAAAGTCATATTATTCTGCCAAAGGGGAACAGAGTGCAACACCTAAACCTCCTCCTGAAGTGGTCACTAATTTATCGACATGCAAGGTCTAAACTAGAAAGGTGCCACAATAATGATCGAAGAAATCTACCCGCTCAACGATGAAATTTACCAAAACCTATGCTTTTATGGCCATTCGGGGTTGAAAAGTGATGTTGAATTCTCCCAAATTGATGGCCCATTTTGTTAATCTCTCAAACATATTTGGCTTTGAGAGCACCTATTTCAATGGTTAGTTCATCAATACTATGATTACATGGGACTAAAAGTATGGTTGCAACTTTTGAGCTCTAGTGACTAAAGTAAGAGCAAATTTCTTGATTTTTAGGTAGTTATGTTCTAGCCCTTATAGCGCCTTGCTATAGTAATAGATTGGTTGATGATTTTGGTCTTTGGTCGAGATCTGAATTGAACTGATTGAGGCCTTAAAAATAACTAAGTAAAGGTGCCGAACCTTTCTTAGTTTTGATTTGGCGAGCATGAGAGACGAGGATAAGTATTGCTTTAGTTCGGTCGTAGCCTAATCATATTGTTCATTCTATTGAAAGCCCAATTGCTTTACATTCCAGAGTATCTTAAAGAAAGGTAGGCTTTTGTCAGCCAAATGGGTAATGAATCTATCAAGAGCTATAATCCTCCTAACCAGGCTCCGTATGTCTCTGACTATTCAAGGTGGTGCAATGCCCAACACTACTTGAATTTTTTATGGATTTGCCTCGATTTCCCTTTCACTGACCATGTAACCCAGGAACTTACCTTCTTAAACTCTAAAGATATGCTTATTTGGGTTTAATTCCATGCCAAATACTTGCAATATGGCAAAGGTGTGGTTGAGCTTGAGTAGATAGTCTTTAGCCTACTCTATTTTGATGATCATGTTGTTGACATAAACCTCTATAGAATTGCCGATCTCATTCTTGAACATAAAGTTGACTGATCTTTGGTAAGTTGTCCTTGCGTTCTTGATCCTAAAAAGCATGACCAAAAAATAATAAATCCCATTGGCGACCACAAAAGAGGTCTTATCATTATCCTCAAGTACCATGAATATCTAGTGATAACTTTGGAAAGCATCCATCATACTCAACAATTCACAACCAGCTGTAGAATCTACTAGTAAATCTATATGAGACAGGGGAAATAATTTTTAGGGCAAGCTTTATTCAAATAAGTGAAATTTTTACAAATACACCACTTTCCCTCATTCTTGGGAACATTACAATGCTAGGATAAGGATTGGATTTCTATAATATACCTTGCATCTAAGAGTTTGTCAATTTTTTTCTCAACGATCTAGCACATCTTGGCATTGAAAGTTCTTGTGTTTTGCTTAATAGATTTGTACGAGGGGTCCACATTTATGTGGTGGATGATGACATTGGGGTTGATTTTTTGGAGGTCGGATGCCTTCCAAGTGAAGATGTTGATGTTTCTATGTAGGAAATTGATATTGAGTTACCCCATGTGGTTACCCATATCAATTCCAATCCTGGTGGTCTTGTCGAGGTTTCCATGCTCCAGCTCGATTGTTCTAAACTCCTTGATAGCCTCTATTCTGATATCTTTCAAATTTCTCTTCCTACTAGGCTGTCCATCCTTAGGTTTGGCTATAGGGGCATCCCCTAAGGTCTTTAGTTGTGATCGAGTCTTCTACTCGCTTGACTTGACCAAAATGGTCTAATAACACCATGTCTCCTTAATGTTGCATAATAGCTCACCTATGCCTATTGGGGTCGAAGTTTTAATTTTCATGTGGTATGTTGAGATAATGGCCTGGAAGTCATTTAAAGTTGGTCACCCAATTATGATATTGTAGGCAAAAGTGACATCAACAACTAGATAATTGATCATGAGTGTTCTTTTGTAGGAGGCTTTCCTAAATGATATATATAAATTGATGGAGCCTTCCAGTATGATATTTGACCCCTCCCCAAACTGACTAGGGGTGTTCAAACGGGCTCAAACTTCAGCTGCCTCATATTCATTCTCTTCAAAGTTGATAAGAATATAATGTTGGCAAAGTTGCTATTATCAATAAAGACCTTCATTACTTAGAAATTAGCGATTTCAACAGATACCACCATGGGGCAGTTGGCATTGTGGTCGAGTCCTATATTTTTAATGTGGGCAAGGTCAGCATCATGAAAGAAATGGGCTTCACACTGGTGGAGAGCTAGTAAACAATTTCGACTAGCTTTAACTTGGTCGATTCCATTCTTCTCTGGGTTTGCCTCCTTGTAGACTTTGAGTCCCTCCCATGGGACCTCCCCAATCATGTTGATAACTCATCAAATGGGTGGGTAGGTTTCTTTCCTTTGTCCTCTTTCCTTGGGCTAATTGACCTTTCTCTAAAGGAAGTCTGGTTGGTTTTGCCCTCTTCTGCTTGGGCACCTCTGATGCCCTATTTAATTAGCCGCTCATTCTCATCATGCATATTGAATTAGTCTTTTGTGTCATGGCCCTTTTATTTGTGAAAATAACAATATTTCTTTGATTTTCTAATGGCCTTTGTTTTAGTCAGCTTTTTTGGTTTTCTAAGGAGGTTGTTACGCTGTGTCGTGAACAGTACCTACTTTCTTGGGAGATTGAGTGGTGTGTAGTCATGGTAGCGTTTGATGGGAGATCGATGACCCTTCCTCTACTATCGATTGTCTTTCTTCTTATTTTTCTTCTTCTCAATCTTAGGATTGCCAAATTTAAGTCTGTTCATCTCCTCCTAGGTTATATATTTCTCCACAAAGTTAAGTAACTCCTCCATCAATCAGGGGTGTTCTCACACCAAAGTATTGGCACACTCTTTGTGTTTGATTTCTAAGAAAAGGACATTAATCAAAAACTTTATCCTTGGGTTGTTAATTTTCAACACCTCTGTGTTTAATCTGGTGAAGAAATCATGGAGGGACTTCCTTTCATTCTGCTTCATTGTATAGAGATGAGTGTGGGGGAGTTTCTTCTTTTGTCGACTGGCGAACTGGTAAAGAAACTTGTTGCACAGCTGGTTATATGAATAAATTGAAGCTAGTTTGAGCTTAACAAACCAGTCTAGTGTAATGCCCTAAAAAGTGATGACCAGCATCTTCAAATGTATGAATTCATTGTGACTACATCATGTGCTCGAATTGCATCAGCTGCTCCTTCGTGTCGGTTAAGCCATCACACTATAGAAGTTTAGTCAAAACTTTAGCATTGACGGTAATGCACTCATTGATTATCTCTTGAATGAATGGTGACTCTCTTTCCTAGAGAAACCTTAAGGGACCATTAGGGTTGGGGATCCTCTCAGTATTTCTCCTCGATATCTCCTTGAGACGTCTATTCAACTACTGAACTTGATGGGATATTTCTTTCCACTCTTCTCGAATCACTTAGGTCATATCAACCTAGGGCCTCGTGCACTCGACCTTATTGCATTGTGAGGCTCAAAGGGGTCGAACGACATGATCTATTGAATGACCAATCTCCTTTCATTGGTCTGGCCTAGAACATTCAACCTGATCACATTATGGGGCTCGAATGGGGCTAAACATAATGATCAAAGGAATCAGCAATTTCTTTCTATTGGTTAAGTTGACCACTTTCTCTGGGAAGGCGTCTAAGGCTAACCACATGTCTTTTCTACGGTTTTCAGGATTTTGGTCAACCACAGCTATCTCTTGGTGATCTTTTTTTGGGAGACAGGGGTTACAGGCTAACCTCATTTGGGGTTGACCTCACACCATGTTTGCTGATTAGTTACATTAATTGAGGCATAGTCAAAGTGACAACTTGCTGTGGTGAGGTGCTCGATCTCAAAGCATTCGACTCTTATTGAGGTTGAGGGAGAGAAAGAGATGTTGTCTTTCTATTTTTCTCCCTTTCTGAAATAGCTCACTTGGTGTTCACCATTTTTTGATTACAATCTCACCTTTCCACAGATAATGCCAAAAGGATAAGGATGAAAGCTGTATTTTACTGGATTAGGCTAGTGTTTGGGGTAATTTGGCCTAGCTGGTCAATTGATCTAACTTCAAGAGAACTTAGGTAGAGATCTGTAATCACAAGCAAACGTCAGGCTAGCCGAGGTGCCCTCAACTAAGGTACTCTGATTCTCAAGTGAGTACTAGGTCGACTAGAATAACGGAGCAGTAGAGTGAAGGCTTTAATAAAAAAATAGCATACCTTAAAAGTAATTGACAATGGGGTATTTATAGCCTTCTCTAGGTGGATGGTATGTCCAAGATACCCTTATCATGTATAGAGGGCTATTCTCTTTGTATGGGGAGCTTTAGGTCATCTCCCACCCCTGTACTATTTCAGGTAGCTTTGCCTCTGGCGTTTAAGGATAGAATAGTACACTGATAGCGTGCCTCCTATCAAGAGTGGCGAGAAAGGTGGTATTAGGGCAGTATGCACCATTAATGCAGAAGTATGCTGTCTGCCATGGCATTTAATATGGTAGCAATACAATTTGATCTTAAAATAACCTCATTGGTCGATATTAGGGGTTGACCATAAAACTAGCTTTTAGGCTTGGCGATTGCTAAGGGCCGTGATGCCCGAGCCCTCTCATCAGGGATAATCGAGCCCACACACTTGATCTATGATCTAGTTGAAAGGCACCAATTTTGTTTATTGCTTAGGCAATAAGGCGAGCAAGTGGTCGATTAGGGTCGATGACCTAATTAGGCCTTGAAGGTGAGATGGGCCTAGACGTGCGCTCTTGAGTTGATAGTTGTTAGGTTGGGTTATCCTATGTCAGCTACCTTTCACCATCTACATTTGCATTTAATACTCCTAAGTGGCTGCCCCTCTTATTAGATGGCCACGCATCCTAGTTGTTGGGATAGTACCTCGATGATCTCAATAAGAATTGCATATCCCTATAGGGGTTTGTCGGTCATTCCAACCACTCACTTTAAGAAGTTACCTTCTATTATAAATACTTCACCATCACAATAGCTATAGGTGTGCCATTTATTTGCCTTAATTCCCATAGCTTGCTTATAGTCTCTTTACTTGACTTGAATTAAGCACCAAATGATTTTAGCCAAGGATCATGTCGATAAGCCTAACATGCTTTTTCATTTGAATGTAGGTATGACTTGCATGTTTCTCTATTAGCTCAATTAGGTGGCTTTCAAGCATGATTTAACCCCATCAAATTGCTTTTTTCGCTTCCACCCTCACATACCTAAAATTTGCGTCATTGACAACATCTATAAATGTTATCGGCTACATATAAACTAATTCAAGTGAATTTATAGAAGGGCAAATAATATTAGTAGTCTCTCAAACTTAAATTTAGCATTATTTTCATATCTAATGATTTTAATATCTGTGAGTTTGTAATTTGGTTATATGTTCATCCCCAAAATATGATCACACATTATAGGTAAAAGAAAAATTAATGACAAAATAGTAAATGATAATATAAAAGTTGTAATTAGTTACATATATGAGAGATTTTGCATTATCACTCTAATAGTTTTTACAAACTTAATAGTGATAAACATAGTATTCAATTTATCACCATTTTCAATAAGTAATACATCTGTAATGATAACTTCGCCACAAATAATATAAT
>JACGDI010003958.1:333871-346288 GCA_014898725.1 Jacaranda copaia | reverse complement strand
ATAATAATAATAATAATAATAATAATAATAATAATAATAATAGTAATAATAATTGTTACTATAGATGTGTCAATGATTTTTAATTGTGACAACTTCAAAAATTAATTATTGTAACTATTAAGTCATGTTGTGATAAAATAAAATTTTTTATCAATTAAAAAAGTTATTATTAACAAAATAAAAATTATTATCAATCAATATCTATTATTAGGTATCATTTTTACATTATCAACTTTTTTTGTCCTAAATAGTATAACTTTCATAATGATAGGAATCTAATTAGGAAACAAACTTTGACAAAAATATTTTTATAGTAAAAATTTGATTAAAATATTTACTTATTTTTAAGACAACATCTAATTTAATTAGGAGATCATGGACTTCAAATATAATATTCATTGTCTTCAACTTTGTGTTCCCATTGAGATGGTAATGAATATGATGACAAGATTTCACATATCCCAACTTCAATCCTTCATTTTTTCCCTCTTGCCTCCCTTTATGATCCTATTTACCTAATATTACTTATATGTAGCTAGCAAAACTTATAGCAAAATACATAAGTTAGAAATTAACATATATATTGAAGATCTTGAAACAAAGTTGGTAAATTAAATACGTATGACATACACCAAAATAGAATTTCCTATTAAGGTTATTTATCATTAATGATTATCTAAATACAAACAAACAAAAATTGAACTTCAAATCGAATCTTTGCTCAATATTTCACCCCCCATCGCACTAGTTGCACGTCACTTTTTTTGCATACAGATATTTTTGCAAAAAATAGATAATATTGCATGGAAATGGATTCAAGGTCTTTTTCGATGATCAGTAAGGTTTGAGGTACTTTTTCCCTAGAAGGTGGTACAAAAAGTTCTCAACTCTAGAAAATTCTTGAAAGTTTGTAATTCTTGCAAATAACTTCTTGTGCCTAATTTCTCTTTAGGGCTTCGTATTTGTAGTTTTTCTTCTATGGGCTTAGGCCCACTAAGATTTTGATACCCTTGTTAATTGGCTTAGTCAATTGAGCTTTTGAGCCTTTTATTCACTTATTCTTTTAGATCTAGATCAGGCCTTTTTTAGTACTTTTTACATTTTTACGCTTATGGACTTACTTAATCATATCATCAAATTCATCTATCTTCAATTTGAAAAATCTTTCTTCATGTTCAAAAAATAATATAAGGTTCAATTTTAATTTTTACCTTATCTTAATTCATTAAAATAAGGCTATTACTTTAATCAACTTTTATTAATGTAGCTAAGTGTGTGGACTCACACTTATTCAACTTTTGTCTAAGTTGAGGTTCATCAAGTCTCCTTGTTTGGTCGTTTCCTAAGAGGTGTCATGCTAGTCGCTTTGCATTCATCTAGAAACTTAGACAAATTCTATACCTTGTACTTGTTTAAAGAGCCAGGAAAATTTTATATTGCATTTCTCTAAGGAATTAGATAAATTTCAAGTGAGAATGTAAAGAGTGGGATTTCGAGAAGTAAGACCAAAGTTAAATTATGCTGCATTCCTCTCATTCTTTGAGTATTAATGATATATGCTTTCAATTGGGAAGAAATATATCATAGCATGTGTTTCATAGTACACATGATAAAGATGATCATATGAGTAACGAGTAAATAGGTCTTTGTTTTCTCATTGTGAGACCTAGAGGTTAATACAACCTCAAAAATACTCTTAGAACTTTCAACTATTTCTCAAAACTTTAATTTAGTTTTGCTACTTTAGCATATTACGAGATTACTATGGATATTTTGTAATATGGTATATGCCTAAGCAAGTAGCTGTATTGGAGTGAAAAGATTCAAGTAGGAAAAGAAGGTTATCTTTACTAACACATAGCTTGCATTCAATGGCCAACCAAGTATGAGCTATGTTAGAACTTGGAGGTTTGGAGTATAATAATGATGTATAGAATAGTTGTGAGTCACATATGCTATTACATGCACTGCTTAGGGATAAGAGATAAGTTGACTAGTGTCCTGAAAAGAAGTTTCACGTTTGGCGAGATAAATATCCTTATTTTCTATAGAAAAGTGTTGTATATCCTTAATCAATATATAGTGTATGAGTTCTAGTATGCTCATTGGTTACATAAATTATTTGCTAGTATAAAATGATGTGTATCATATTGATTATCCTATGTGTGGAATCAGCCTCCCTCATGTGCAAGAAGATATGTTGGGAATGGGCAATAGATCATCTATGTGTGCCAACCCCATTTATAAGTTGACTTGTTTTAATAGGTAGATGAGTAGAAAATGAGAGTTCTATTATGCTAGAAGAAATACACTATACCTAAAATGGTTGCACTTAAGATGCGGGAGTCCATGTTGCTTCAATTTAAGCAAATTTCAAACCGCATTAGCCAAAAATTCAAGAAATCATTTTAAATTAAATGAACTAAATAAAAAAGATTAAAATTTTTCAAAACTTCATGGATGAAGTTATGTAAAAATTTTACTACAAATAAATGCATGAAGTCATCGGAAGAAAAATAATTTTGGCCTACTGCAAATAATATAAGAATATTTTTCATTCATAAATAAGGTAAATATTAATGATCGCTCCGAACTCCTTTGGCGTAATCTGTTGGTTTCAGCACCGATTTAAAGATTTGGATCTTCTTATTACTTAGATAGTTTTCACTCTTTTTTCATGGTGCAGAAAATACTAAATGAGATGTTCTTTCACAATTTTCTTAGGCTAAACTGGAAGTTCTTAAGTATTTTACTTGAAAAAGTCATTTTTTCTTCATGAGAGATAAGGACTGGGGATCTTTCACGTTTAGAGCAATTCAACATTGCATTTACAAAAGGTTTATTGTGACCTTTGCTAATACTTTAAGGAGGTGAGATTATTTGCCTCTCTGTGTTACATGCATGTTTCCTTGTGGTATTCATTTAATCTTTTGGCTTCTTATTTGTTTGTGTGCATGTTATTGCATTCATACTTTCTCCATAGCATTTGTGTTATTTTTCTTGATTATTTCTTGCACTATTAAGCTTTACATAATTCATTTGCCCTTGGATGGGAAGAAGATCAATTTGGCAATGAATGTTACTAGGACGACAAACAGAGGTTATTGCGAGAGGCATGCAGTAGAGCAACGTCGTGGAGGTTCATCCCAAGTGGGGTAATATGTACAACTATGCACCTGATCTATTACAAAATAACTTCAACCTAAAGCATGATCCTTTGCCCTATCACCTCAACCTATGAGAACAAAATAAAGGATAACAAAGAGAGTGAGTCTTAAGGACTCAGTAAGGGATTACATAATAGAAGTTGGAGAGAATAATAAACTACAATAATAAATAACAAGACCTTTAGATAACAATTAGATGATCAAGTCATGATTACCAGGAATCTATCTTTAAACTCAAAAGAACACGAAACATATAAACATTTAGCAGACCTATTAGCATCCTTCCTTATTGCTCCTCGAACAATTCAGGATAACAATCAATAGCAAAATATTTGAACATAAGAACTTTTCTTTATCTCTTCAATTGCTCGAGCACATAGCTCAACATGTAACAACTCACTTATATGGCATAGTCGACCACATGCCAGATCCTGCTACTCATAGTTCACTACCTTCAACTACCTATAAGTCAGCATATTAGGTGGGTACTATTTGGGAAACCTATCCCTCCTAGTGGAAACTTCCCAAGGGCGTCCCCATAGGTGGCACTATATAATGCCAATAGATAACAAGTCACCTTTAAGCAATAATAAGAACGATAATCAATAATCTTAATTCACTACAAACGTTCTATCTAAGATTAATAACTACCTAATTAATTCAGTATTATAATTCGCCTAGAATTATCATCTAGGAAATACACCAATAATGCTACCAACTTAATATAAATTATGGGGTTCTTAACGATACAAGCTATAAATATAATCAATTCAATTCCACATCAATATTCTAAGCAGTGACAATAAGCCAATTAACTCGATAACCCAATTATTATCATTAAGGTCTAATTTTCTAAAATTAGGGTTTTCCTCACTTAGTAAGCCATATAACCTAAAGTGTACATGAAATAATACCATTTTAGGTTCACTAGGCTTATTTAATCGATCAAATGTGTTCTATTCTTATGCATGGGTGTTCTGATTGACCAATTCTATCATTATATTCGATAATACAAGGTTTTACAATGATCAGAACATGCATATATATATATATATGTAATTACATACACAATTATCATTATTCTTATACCAATTTTTCACAAACAAGGCAAAAATTTAATGATCAAATCGCATGCCTGTGATCTTTGCGACATGATAAAGATTCTGTCCAGTCGTTGCTGTCGTCATTCATCACCGCTAGAAAACTACACCACCACCACCAAAAGATGCATTTCAGTGAGAGGAAGCAAATCCCTAAGTTAATTTTCCCAATCGTGTACGACTTACTACTTAATTGATCGAAGAACACCATAGTGCGGCTGCCCATTGCCGCGCCTGATTTTCCTCAATTCTGCCCACTCCAGTCCACCAAAACTCAATTAAATACTCCTTTCTCATCCTTGAGCTGAGAGCTACAAAGCCTACTACTCACAACTAAAGTTCAGTCATCGGTGATGCCATGACCAACACCTCTGCCACAAGCATACCTTCAACCTAAATTTTTTATCGACACACTAGTTGGTTTTAAATGAATTGGTATATTTGGGTTTTTTGTTCAGAGAAGAGGAGCTTGACACTAGATATGCTAAGTTTCATCATCGGGGGCAAAATTGCCAGGGAGAAGGTGATCATGGTGGTGTTGGTGAAAAAGAGATGAAAATGGGGTTGAAATTGAAAACACCTTATTTATAGAATCAACCTTCCCTAAATTATAAATTAACCCCCATCAGATTTTGGTTAGTTCTCAATTGAGTCCAAAGGTTTTGTTTAGGTTCAATTTGGCCACTAAATTATATCAATCTTCACATTGGACCTATCAACTAATAAAGTTTAAGTGTTGACCATTCCTAATTTAAATAATGGTATGATTAAGTCTTTTGTATTTACATTTTAACCTGCAAAACTTTCAAAATTTATATGAAATATTAAATAAAATTTGGAAACATAATATTAAATTAAAATATCAACCTAAAGGAAATCTAGAGGTGTTACAGATCTCCCCCTCTTAAGAGAATCTAGTCTCCAAATTCTTTCTAGAATACTGAAAAAGTTTAGGGTATTACTAGTACATGAGGTTTTCTCGCTCCCATGTTTTTTCTTCTACACTGTGGCTGTGCCATAGTACTTTCACTTGGGAAAATTTTCAATTCCTAAGTTCTCAAAATTGCCAATCTAGGATGTGTACTAGTTGTTCTCAATATGTCAAATCATCCTTCAACTACATATGCTCAAGTGAAATGATGTGAGAAGGATCTAGGTAATACTTGTGAAGTTGTGATACATGGAGGATGTCATGTATCCCTGCCAATTCTTAGGGCAACACATAACGGTAAGCTACGAGCCTAATCCTTTCACATATCTTATACGGCCCAACATATCTCAAATTAAGATTTTTGCCCTTATCGATTCTTCTAATTCCTTTCCTCGGGCATATCTTGAGAAATACTTTATCACCAACTTCAAACTATAAATCTTTTCTTCGAGTATCTGCGTAACTTTTTTGTCTATCCTAAGTTCTTTCATTCTCTGCTTAATCACCTATGCTTTTTCAATAGTTTCTTGAATTAGATTTAGATCTTATAGTATTCGGTGACTTGTTGGTACCCCCTCAATATTCCTCTAAATCCCAGTGTAATGGTGATTGGCATTTCTTGCTGTACAAGGTTTTTTATGATGCCATTTAAATGGTAAACTGATAGCTATTATTATAAGCAAACTTGATCAAAGGGAGATATTGAATCCAACTTCCTTTGAAGTCCAAAACACATGCTCAAAGCATATCTTCTAATTTCTAATAACTCTTTTTGATTGCCCATTTAACTGTAGATGAGCTATAGAACTGAACCACAGTAGGGTTCCCAAATGCTTCTGCAGACTCTTCCACAGTCTTGAAGTAAACTTTGGGTCTTGATCTAACACAATACTAGTGGGAATTCCATCTAGTCAGACTATCTCTTTTATGTACAGCTTCACTAACTTCTCAACATTATACTGTGTTCCAACTAGCAGGAAATGTGCAGACTTGGTTAGTCGATCTACTATCACCTAAATACTATCATATCTTCCCCGAGCTGCTGGCAAACCAGTTACAAAATCCATTGTAACCTATTACCATTTCCAATCAAGAATAAGGAATAGTTGTAACAACCCTGATGGTAGTTGATATTCTGCCTTTACTAGTTGACAAGTTAGACACTTCTACATATAGTTCACGACATTTCTCTCTATACAATGCTACTAGAATAGTTTCGTAAGATCTTAGTACATTTTTGTGCCCCCGAATGTATTATGTATCTCATTTTGTGTGCCTTATTTAGCAATCTCTCTTTCATCCCTTTCGACACACATATCTTTTTATGGTACAGGAAGACACCTTGGTTATCGAGGTTGAATTCAGACTTTTCAAAATTTTCAAACATTCCCTTCTGTTTCATCATCCATTCATCTTAATCTTGAGCTTGTCGAATTTCCTCGTACAATTCAAGCTATACTCTCACTCTTGTAACCCAAACCTATTATTTCAATCTTAGCACAGTACTCATGTTTTGAATTTCAAACATTTATGCTGTATGTAGATGAGCTAATGCTGTTTTTTGGCTCAATGCATCTGCTACTACATTTGCTTTCCTAGGGTGGTAGATGATGGAGAAATCATAGTCTCCTAAAAACTCCATCCATCTCAACTGCCTCATGTTTAAATCTTTCTATGAATGTAAGTACTTGAGGTTTTTATGGTCTGTGTATACTTTGAATGTTGCTCTATACAGATAATGCCTCCACTTTGACAATGCAAGATGATTGCAGCTAGCTCTAGGTCATAAGTGGGGTAGTTTTCTTTGTAGGGTTTCAATTTTCTGGATGCATAAGCGATCACATGGCCCTTTTGCATTAACATGTATCCCAAACCTTTACTGGAAACATCTATATATACTACAAATCCTTCTTGGTCGTCTGGAAGAGCTAAGACTGGAGCCGTAGTTAGACGTTGTTTTAACTCTTGAAAGCTTTTTGCATAATCATCAACCCAGTTAAAAGGTTGATCTTTCTACATCAACTTGGTCAAAGGACCGACTATCTTAGAAAAATCTTGAATAAATCTTTGATAATAGCCGGCTAACCCCAAGAAGCTTTGGACTTTAGTGACACTCTTAGGCCTCTTCCAATGAACTATTACTTCCCCCTTAGAGAGGTCCACTTTGATTCTATTTTGGGTGATAATGTACTCCAAAAAGGTTATTTTCTCCATTCAAAATTCGCACTTGCTAAATTTGGCATATAGCCGATGTTTCTTAAAAGTCATGAGAATTATGTGCAAATACTTCGCATGCTCTTCTCTAGATTTGGAAACACTAGAATGTCATCGATGAAGATGACCATGAATTGGTTTAGATACAACTTGAAAATTCGATGCATTAAGTCCATGAATGCTACTGGCATATTAGTTAGTCCGAAAGGCATCACCACAAATTCAAAGTGACCATACAGAGATTTAAAGTCTATCTTTGGAATATCGTTTTCCTTGATCTTCAATTGATAGTATCCTTGCATCAAATCTAGCTTTGAAAAGACTCTCGAGCCTTGTAGTAGATCGAACAACTCCTCCACATAAGCTAGTAGGTACTTATTCTTGATTGTGACCTTGTTCAATTCTCTTTAGTCGGTGCTCGTTCTTAAGGACCCATCCTTCTTTTTGATAAATAGTATTGAGGCTCCCTAAAGGGATGTGCTTGGTCTAATGAACCCCTTTTCCAATAATGCTTGGAATTGATTCTTCAATTCTTTAAGTTCCACGGGTGCCATTCGGTAAGGGTTTTAAAAAAAGGTGTGGTCCCAGAGGGAGTGTGAATTACAAACTCTATCTCTTTATCTAGAGGTAACGAGTTTAATTCTTTCAAAAATACTTTCGGGTATGCAGCTACCACTTCCATTTCCTCAATCTTAACTATATCTCAGGGCTTGTTGATGAGGTATGCCAAAAATTCCCTACTCACCCTGCCTCAAAATCTTTTTGGCCTCTACATAGATATAATTAGTATTAGCGAGGTATTATTTATGGGATGGCATGTAGTTACTGATATCTTATCCCCAAGAGTGAGGCACTTGGTATAACAATTTACCTATGCCTGGTGTTTATATAGCCAATATATGCCAAGTATCAAATCATATCCTTGTATATTTATTTATATAAGATCAGCTAAATACACCATATCTCTAATCAAAATCAGGCAATCTCAATAGATTACATCCATCATTAACCCTATTCCTAAGGGTGTTTGAACTTCTATGTGATATGCCATAACTTCAGGTTGTATATTTAATTTTCCAAACATATTAGCACATATGAAAAATGTAAAGCCCCAGGATCATACAAGGCATTTCTAATAATTCCAAAAATAGAAATCATACCTTCAACCACATCAGAGGGATCAGGCACTTCTTCTCCAATTATGGCATATGCCCGCGCTCGGACCCTTGAATTCCCACTAGATCCTACAACTCATTTCCCCTTTTTTGTGGAAGCTAGTCTCCTTAGATTAGGGTAGTCCCTGATAAAGTGTTGATCATTGCCACAGTTTATGTATTTGCCAAGCTTCATCCAATATTCTAACTCATTATGACTGAACTTTCCACAATATCCACATATCTTCGATGCTAGATTCGTGGCTCTACTGTCTAATAAACTTATTAATTAGCGCCCCTAGTCTATAACTTTGATTGCTTCTTTCTAAACTTATTCTGCCCACCAGGTGGTAACATTCCTTTTTACCCTTTCTCTTTAAACTTTTTTATTTCCCTCAAATCTGATTCCATATTTAGGGCCTTACTCACTGCACGACTGTAATTTAGGAGATCACATGAGAGAAGGCCCCATCTAACTTTGGGTTATAACCCTTTCACAAACTTATGGACTTGCCGCCTCTCGTCTACTAGTATGTGAGGTGTATATTGAATTAGTCAGCTAAATATAGCTTCATACTAACTAATTGTAGACATCCCTTGGATCAACTTCGTGAATTCTCTTTCTCTGGCATACTTGGTCACCTCCAATACATATTTTTCCATAAACTCCTAAGTGACGTTTTCCCAAGTCCACGTAGTTTCCTTTGCAATCCACCTATGATCAATCTATTGCCACCAATCGTGTGCAGGACCATCCAATAGAAATGTGGTATATCATATCTTCTGCTTATCTAGATATCTCAGGGTTTTGAATATCTTTTCTAAACTCTTAACCCATATCTCAACCTTTCTATCATCAGGTTCCCCTGGGAATTTTGAGGGTTGCAATTGTATGAACTGACCTAAAGCTCAATCCTCTACAGGCTCTTCAACATTCCGTACTCGGTTACTCTATCCCTGCTATTGATAAAACTACATGAATTGTTGCCACATCTGGAACATGAGCTCAATTAGTTGGCCCACACTGGGCTGATTAACCTAAGGGGTCTGTGAAACCTTTTTCTTTGGTAGGGTTAGCTGCTTGATTGGTGTCTTTTGCCTAAGAACACACTGTGCAGTTGCCTAATGATCGGGTAGCCTTCCTCTTTCCCGCTGAGCTGCTTGAGGCGGTTTAGGCACATGAGAACTTTCATGGGATGCCATTATTTTTTTAGACTATTCTCAACTCCTTATCAATTCCTACTACCAAAATCTCACCATGACGTCCAAGTTAATGTGAAAATTTGAACCTTAAAAACAAAATTATAACATAATTGATAAATCAAACTAAATTCAAACAACGGTGATCAAATCATTAAAAGCTAGCTAACAACTTCTACCATCACCCTAACCTTATTCACTACTCTTGCCTAACTCATATCTTATAAACAATCGAGGTTTCTCTCCCATAACAAGTTCATGGCTCATTTACAAACATGAAGTCTACAACTAGTTGGCTATTTTAGATATAAGCCCCTATTTCTCACAAATTTATCATGTATCCTACTAATACCCATTTACCTAGGTTATCGACAAACCTAGGCTTTGATACTAGTTCTATGGCACCCCCACTCAGGGTATCACCCTAAGTAAAAAAGCCACTAATTCAAGCTTAAAATATATTCAAATGATAACTAAAAAACCTAAAATTTAATCATTCCTAGTAAAACAAATCACCCATAGAACATAATATATTCAACTACAGTATCTTATGTTCATACAGCATTCACATAACATCTCTTAACTAAGGTCTTGATTAGGTGGAAATAATATGTATAACCATGCACCTAATCTATTAAAAAATAATTTCAACCTAAATCATGATCCTTTACCCTATCACCGCAACCTATCTAAACAAAATAAAGGATAAAGGATTACACAATAGAAGTTGGAAAGAATAATGAACTGTAATAATAAATAACATGACCTTTTGACAACAATTCAAATGATCAAGTCACGACTATCAAGAATCAAGCTTTAAACTCAAAAGAACATGAAACATGTAAACATTTAGTAGACTTATTGGCATCCTTCCTTATTGCTCCTCTATTAATTCAAGATAGCAATCAATAACATGAAATTTGAACATAAGATCTTTCCCTTATCTCTCAAATTGCTTGAGCGCACAGCTCGGCATGTAACAACTCACTTATATGGCAAGATCAACCACATACCGGATTTTGCCACTCACAGTTTGCTATCTCTAGCTACCTATGAGTTAGGATCTTAGGTGGGTACTAGCTGAGAGATTTATCACCATTGGTCCATTCTGCCCAACCATCTTTTCGGACCTAGCCTTGGGCCCAACTTCTTGTAGCATCCCTCCAAGTGAAAACTTCCCAAGGGTGTCACCATTGGTGGCATGATACAATGCCAATAGATAACAAGTCACTTTCAAGCAATAATGAGAACAATAATGAATAATAGCCAGCAAAGCCTATTCCAATGACAAGAAATGTGAACAATTAGGAGATTTTTAACACAATTAGGTCTACCAAACCTTTTCAATATCACTTTCACAATGGTCAAGATTAAGGGGGTGAGCCAACAAAGTAAAGGTACAAAGGATAGAATCTAACAACATGAAAAGAGTTTCGAGCATCGAAACAGCAAAAACAGTTTTGATGTCAAAGAATAACCCTTACAAAGGTGTTTGAATCAGACATCAGATAATAAAATAAAATCAATTTCAAACAATAACCCTCATAGAGGTGGTCAACTCATATAGCAAATAACATTTAGAATTTTTAAGCACATTACAGATTTTAAACAAATAGAATACGACACATAAACTATTAACCCACATAGGGGCGATCACAATTACAGATAATAGAAAAGGTACAAGATTGGCAGACCCTCACCTCCAAAAACCTCAGAAGGTAGCTACAATCAACAACTTGTTGATCCGTAATTTCCTGCTCTTCATCACCTAACCATGAGAGTGATTTACCATACTCAACTAAAATAACCTCCAATAATCATAATTCGCTACAAGCTATTTGTCTAAGATTAATAAGTACCCAATTAATTCAGTATTAGAATTCCCCTAGAATTATCATATAGGAAATACACCAATAATGCTACCAATACGAGCTATAAATATAATCAATTCAGTTCAACATTGATATTCTAAGCAGTGATAATAAGCCGATTAACTTGATAACCTAATTATTATAATGAAGGTCCAATTTCCCAAATTTTAGGTTTTCTTCACTTAGAATGCCATGTAACCTAAAGTTTACATGACATAATATCATTTTGGGTTCACTAGGCTTACTTAATCGATCAAATATGTTATGCTCTTATGCATGGGTGTTCTAATTGATTAATTCTATCATTATATTTGATAATACATGGTTTTACGATGATTGGAACATGCATATATATACATGCAATTACATACACAACTATTATCATTCTTATACCAATTTTTCACAAACAAGGTGTAATTTTAACAATCACATTACGTGCATGCAATCATCATGACAAGACAAAGATTTTGTCAGTCGCCAATACTACGCCACCATCTCCAGAAAACTACACCACCACCACCAAAAGATGCATTTCAATGAGAGAAAGTAAACCCCCTAAGTTAATTTTTTCAATTTTTGATGACTCGTTGCTTAATTAACTAAAGAACACCACATCATCGCTACCTACCGCCGTGCTTGATTTTCCTCAATTTCACCCTCTTTGGTCCACTAAAACTCAATTAAATACTACCTTTGTGATCCTTGAGCTAAGAGCTACAAAGCCCACTACTCACAATGAAGGTTTAGCCGCTGGTGACGCCACGACCAACACCTCCATAG